>JAODUG010012541.1:0-13479 GCA_027564795.1 Aphredoderus sayanus | reverse complement strand
TAGTCTACAAGTGAGCGGACACTCGCAGCTCTTTCTAAGCTTTGTCTTTGTCGTTCTTTGCACACTGCCAGCGGATTGCCAGTGGATTTTGCCTTTGTTCAAACTGTCAGTACAAATCCAATTTAGGCATGTATCCACATTGTATCTAGACTGATTTCTGAAAGTCTGAAAAGCAAAGAAAACCACATGAAGTCCAATATTTGCTGCCTTGTGTTATATAAACCCACTTTTACCACGTAGCCTTCCTCGGACACTGAATTCCCACGCCGCACAGATGTGTCGGTAAGCTAGTGACCGTGACAGCTAGCTCTGTCTAGAAGAAGAGGCGATTGAACACGAACCTCTTTGTGGCACATGCATGCCGGTTTCGCATCCTACAGCGTAAATAGCCTACAGTATACGATCGTTAACTTAACCGGCTATATTTAGACAGGCTAGCCAATCGGCCGTTTCCAGGCACTGGCTGATCGATGGGTGCATCTCCACCAGCCTCCTCCGTCGCACCGCTGACCACTGGGCACCAGAAATCCAGTACAGTGCGACTGTATCAACAACGTGTCCTGACTGTATACTGAGATGATGCGCCTCCATTTCTCCTGCATCCGTGTTTCAAAGCCACGTAGCTACATAGTTACCACAGCAACCCATGCAGATATGTTGCCGATGTCTGGATACACAAATCCAACCTGAGCAAGTAACAAGTGTAACAGAAAGCATATTGGGACAACCAGGATATCCAGACATGTTCAGGACTTTGGCCAATCTTCAAGTAAGGCTTATGAAATGAACTCAAAGATAAGTATCTTTGAGTTCAACCCCACATTGTAGTGTCCAATGTCTTGCAGTGCAGCTGACCTGACACTGACATGACAAATATAATTTCATGCCTCTGTGCCACATTTCACTGCAGTGTCCATCCACTCTTCACTGATGTATTCCACAGTTGATTGATCATTTTCACACCACAATTATTAGGTTTATATCATTACCAATTCTTGCATCAGCTGTAATCTTACTTACATTTCTTTCAAATCGATCCCCCTTTCACCTACCCCCACAACCTTACTTTTCAGTAGCCATCACATTTAGTACATTTTTAGTAGATGTCAAATTATATCAGGCTCCCATTTTTCTTACATTTACAACAACCTACTAATGTGGCAGGAGTATTGAAATAAGAAATGAGCAAGAAATGTGTGGCACTGAATTCTCAGAGCATTGCCACGTATGACTGATGAATCATTAAATTATAAATGCTGTCATGTTAGTGGAATTGTTTTACCCAGTGTGCCCGCACTGGCTTCTCTGCCATCATTTGCAACCGTTTCCAAGGACAAACAGCTATTTGTTAGTTTTTCCGCTGAGACATGGGAGAGGCAGCAGTGAGAGGAAGTGAAAGCTTGGCTGTCTTCACATAAAGAAGGGAGGTTTTAGTGGACATTTTGTCTTGGAATTGCAGTATTTTACAGTGTAAAGCCATAGTCTGAAGCTAATGCAAAGGTATTTCTACTGATTTTTGTAGTCAGTTTTAAAAATATGTGACTGGAATTCAATACCAGCTATTGCTACTTTGACTTTGCTTATGAATATGGCATAAAACTATAGTCATATGACTATAGTAGTATTCTGAATAATTCAGTGAATTTTTGAGTGTATACAGACTTTATAATTTAGCCATTATTTACAAAAAACAAAATACTGCAGGCACATACTGTAAACAAAAACATTCATTGTTATCTCTTCGTTGTCAAGTGACGGTAAAGTAATACACTTCGTACCTATATCTGATGAAAAAAATCAGTAAAAGCCAAAAACGTTACCGTACATCTTAATTTATGGTGGACACAGACAGAGTGAGCTGTACAAAAGAACCATGGCAAGTTTTTATATTCCACCTTCTGATTTGGCGCACTGTATTCTGCTCTCTTATTAAAGCAGCAACACACATTTGCATTACGAGAAAGCAATTGGGATGAGACATAACTGCGCTAATGCACTCACGCATGCTGATCTGACTGCACTATTGAGGTATTCCTACCGTCTACTCTGATTTCAATCACGTGTCCGCTTCCAAAACACAGGCAGTCAAGCGTGTCATGATTTTCATTAGATACCAGTCAGCTCTGTTGCGCCGTCTCCACGGACTGTGACTTAACAGACACCATATGGTTCTCTTAGCGTGCCTATAGTACACAGTGGGCAGACACACCGGCCATTACTAGAGCCTCTGGGGTGGCAAACGTGACCTCCAGAGAGCTCCGGAAGGCAATGGCCTGAGACAAGCCTTCATCTCAGGTTCCGCTCCTCTTACAGATATGCATTGTGCCATTCAGCATTCAAAAGAAATACATTTTTAGAAATATTATAATAATGTATTGTATACTATGATAAATACATAACTATTAAACTACGTAAAATGCAGCCACAATTGGACAGGTTTGCAATGTGCATGCTTGTGCACATTGGTAAGATTGTACCCATGATGTGGACTAGGTCAATGTACTGTAATACTTTAAGTTCCACAGAAAATGTAGCAGTTAAACACAACAAAATATATTCCAGAATATAAAGAAATAGAGACAGTATTTAAATGTGGTAGAAGTGTGCAGCATAGCTCATAGGTTCGGGTGCCTATCCCCAACCAACATAGGTTCGGGTGCCTATCCCCAACCAACAAAAAACCTAAACTTAAGCAGTTCTCTTTAAAAACTTGGTGTGGGAGAAAAGCCAAGCTACGACAGATATGGCTCTGGAGTAACGGTGTAACAAAGCACTTCCATGATTAGTAAGTCTAATGTAATTACTGCTGTACACTTGAAACTGTTATGCACACTACTTGATACTGAAAAACATAATTCACATTATGTTAGTAACCACGAGGGCACCCGTCAATAATAAAAGCAGCCTGTGAAAATTCTGCCAAACAATATACACTAATAATAGCTCTAGAATTGTTATTAGCAAGTCTGTTTCCAGGACAAAATCATGATTCACGTCAGACAGTGCAGAGGAAGCAATGCCAACATAGAAACAGAATAATGCACTTACTCATCTCTTATAAATAATTGGGCAAATAGGCATAGCACAACATGACAGGTCAGCAGGGTTAACAATGGGTCTTCCAGCATGCAGGACTACTAGAGTTTCTCTGGGTTGTTGATGATTCAGGGAGGGGAGGGAGGTCTCATGTTCATGAACCGATTCTCCGTTAATAAGCCTGCCCCTCCCCTTTCCCCTATGTGAGCAGAAGCTACCGGTGATGTCTATAATGCTATTTATACACTTAGCCATGCTCAGCACATTTACTGGCACCACATAAATAATCAGTAGGTAGGAGAATTGGTGTGCTTGAAGGATGGGTACCACAGCGAGTTCTAACCATTGCCATAGTGTATTGTATACCTCTTTATCTCTTATTCTCTCTCTCTCTCTCTCTCTCTCTCAGGAATGTGCTGATGTACTCATCTGTCATATCAGAGCAGAGTTAATGTTACTTATTAATGCAGAGGTAAACAAGTGTGCAGTAGCATTAATGGGTACTCTGACTGCAAGTTCTGGGATGCTTGTATTGATTGTGCTGGAGTGCCTGACTTAAGTCTTAGAGACCATTGGACCGCATATCACTATCCTTTCCAATTTCTCAGTTATGGTACTACTGCTAGCTACGTTCTAGCATAACTGCTTAATTGTTTTTGCTGCTATTAACAGTGGCTATCACACATGTGCATTACCATGTTTTCATGCATTGCTACAACATATACAATAAGTGGGATCCATAAATATGTCATCCCAAAGCAGCTGTTATACACCTTACTTTTAGCTTCTGTTTTCTAAATTTAGATAAAGACCTTTGAAAATATACTTGTATCAATGCACCGCAAAATTTCTGAACGTGTCTACTGTTGAACAAAAACATATATGCCAATTGATTTATTTAGGTGATAATAGGATGGGATAGGCTAAAGATTTTTCTAAAGCAATATTTGAAGACATTAGTGATGTTCACAAAATTATGTAATTACCGTCAGTCTGTTGTAATAATATTTACTAGTGCAATAGGATGCTCATTAATACACTACACAGCCCACATTTTGTATGGTTTTAACATTGTTATTGTCATAAAATTACTCGCAGCTAAACTGGTGCTAAAGTCCCTTCATTGGTGATGAAAGAGATACATTGCCTAGTAGCTAATTAAAATGTTTGCACTGTAACATAGTCAGTCCACCAAACCCATGTTATAACCATAGCAGTGGAATTTAATCAGTTAATTCCTTTTACGGTATCCATCTTGTAAAAGCAGATCTCATTAAGTCTTTATGGTATCAATATATTCTTATATGACATTTGCTGAACCATAACACTGTCGACTGATCGGCCGAGAGCATTCTGACCATGCTGAGAGTACAGTATGTCCTTGTAAAAGTTTTTTCAGGATTTTTTCAAGCTGCATCTGTGATTATTGTTTTTGCATTAAATTCTAAGGTGGATTTTAGGTTATACTATAAGACTCCTAAAATACTACAACTCAGAAGTTATAAAATGCATAAGACTTTGAATTGAATCAAAATAAACCTTTTTATATAGTGTATTTTATTTATAAATATATAATATTCACCACTAGGTACACTGGTTAGTTTGAAATGGGACAGCCAATGGCTGATCAAACACTACCTGCTTATGATCTCAGGCCTAAATGCGGAAACACCACCATTGTTTGATTAGCCTCTGATGCTCTTGTCTCAGAACTATGTATATCTAATTATTTGCCTCAAAATCGATACCAGGAGAATATGATGGATTACTGTGTGGAAAAACACACTAGTACTCTAAACCAAATATGTCAACAGAGACAACCACACTCTCCAACCATTTAAACACAGATTACCATAATAGAGTCAATGGAAGTTCTGTATCACTGCAGTGGCTAAAATCAGTAACCTGCCAATACAACAATCTGACAACACGGTAAGCCAGCAATAGCATCATATCCTCGCCATTCAAGTCAGCATATTGACATTCAAACTGATATTAAAACGGATTATGTGACTTAAGTCTGCATGTTTCCCATGCCTGGAGAAGTGCTCCACTTGGATGCAGGCTGAGCTTGCTGTGCCAGTCAGCTTCATCTGAATGCCCACTTCCACCCTCGCAGATAATCCCATGAAAAAGACAACTCTCTAATGCTTAACATCCTTAACGTGGCCCTCTCAATTCCTTGAATTAGAATTAGCCACCATGGATGCCCAATCCGTTTGTGCACCACTATGGATGTTTTTTGTACTTCACTGGGGACATGCCGTGAAGGCGGATCAGTTCAACGCGAGAGAGAAATCCACCACTGATAACAACAACCGTGCTTGTGGATATTGAGGGCATGTACTCTTGCAGTGAAGATGTATAAATAACCCTCTGTCTTTATGGAGTACGTCACATTTTTGTTTTGTTTTGTGTTGTCGTTTATTTGATTATTTTCAATTGCAGTGAAAGAGCAGATTTCCATGAATATATTGTAGACATACACTGTAGACCCTCAGGAGATTCCACAATATAATTTTCTTCTCTATTATTCTCTATGCTGTAGCTACAAGTTTGGTAGAAAATAAAAGAAATATTCTTGATTAAATTTATTATGTTTGATTAGCCCATATATTTTACTAGCATTTGTTGATTACTTTAAAATAAATATAGACTAAATAAATTTAACGCAACCTTAACTTTTTAACATTACTATAAATGTTCCTTGATGCATATTAAAAGGTGCTGTACTATATGTACAGTAGGATTTAAGAGCTATACATTTAGTGTATAGTAATCAGAAATTAAATGATCTTAGAGAATGCAGTATCTTCTCTGCTTGATATCTCTTGCTTCTGTATAAGTCAATTTATATTTTGTTGGCCGCTTGAAAAATTCTGACCAATCAGAACCTCTTTAAACTGATTGGTCCGGCTAATCTCTCTTGCCTATCAATCACATGAATGAGCGCAAACAGCTACAACAGGTTCGTCATTGGCGCTTTGCTATGACAAACGGGCACCGGAGGAAGGTAAGCAGAGGAGGTGGATTGTTGATTTTCAAAATCGTACTCTTCTTCTTCTGTTTTAGCTAGCTGTCGTTGCAGCTCTGCAGTCCTACCTACAGCAGCATTAATGCAAGGTGTAAACAAACACAGCATGTGATGCCACCAGTGTGATGGGATGTGTCAGACCACCGTTGGAGGGTGTCTCGTGGCTTGTGTTCAGATCTCAGATCCCTCTGCTGGGTATGAATGAAATTGGACAGTGCGTTTGCATATGTGCACGAAAGGTAAAAAAAAAAAAAAAAAAACTATCAACACGTTTGCACTTTTTTATTTTTTTTTAAACGTTAATATAGCAGCCAACAACTATTTTCTATTAAAAAATATAGTACAGACATCCTGCAGATAATGCACTCTCTCTGTTTGTTGTAATACAAGCTCCTCTGTTATTTGTTTTGATAGCCAGTCCGGCCATGCGATCATGTAAATGCATGTGTGGCATGCATTTGTTTTGTTCTGAGATGCTGGAACTCTAGAGTGACATCTTGTGGCAGACAAGATCAGACATAGTTACTTTAAATAAACTCATTATCATTAATCATTATACTGGAAAATCATGTTCTATCCTAAATTACATTTAATAATTTATTAAAGGTAGACTCCTCGATTGTGTATTAGTGCTGAATGCACCCCATAATTGCATGTAAGTCCTGTGAATTCGTGTAAATGTACAGATACATTTCATACAACCTCATAATGTATTTATCTCTCCATAAAAATATGTAATATTGTTGTGGTGTATATTATCCATAAGCATAACAAACAGCAGCTGCAATAATAACATGCAGGTGTGAATATATTTCCTTCAGTCAAATCAAGGTCAATGTTTTTATCTATTGTAACCTAGACATTTCACAGCAGCACAAGGCACAATGTTGTGCATACTAATTTTGGGTTTATAAATAAAAAATTCCAAGCCATACAGGTCAGAAAACCCACTTTCTGACCTGTAAAGAAGTTTTTGACATATCCATAAAAAATTTGGCAAACACCCAGCAACTACAACGCATACAGTCACTTAGGACATGGTGACATGGCCCTTTATGATGCTGCGTATGCCAAAGGTAAATAGTTATGAACACATGTTCACGTGGCATATTATGGCAGGTAAGTTATAGTATCATTTTAAAACCTTGTGGTTTGGGCAGGTTATATCCATGCATATACTGTATAACCACATTCGCAGAAGGGTGAAGGTTATATTTCTAAACATAAAGCAACACTATGTAACTATTTACTTTAAAATAACAGCTTCAACATCATTTTGATTGTACAAATTTATATGTAATAGGGAGAATAGCATCTGTCATTGCCTCTCCATGCTCTGGACCCTTTGGCGACCAGCAGAAAACCTCTAAGAAAAACAGCGTAATGCTATAAGGCAACTCTACTGTACCAACCACGAGCCTTCAGTTATAAGAAGCTGTAGATCTCTTTGCTCACACGGACATCATAGCAGAGGCGAAGAGACTGAATAAGACGACGTGGGAGGAATCGATGAAGAGACCGGACAAGAATAAATCACGGACTGGCTTTAACTAATGGAGCAAAAAATGCAGGCCGTCGCAAATGTATTATGCTGTCTTTCCTGACGTTAGCTGTAGACTACCGATCTGTTTCCCAGATCTGTTTTTCCAAGAAAAAAATGCCAGCAGTGAATTTCCATGCCAATCTTATTTATGAGAGATTGGGACGAACAGTCAGTTGGTTGAATGTCGTGTAGCTGTGGTGCCCGAGTGGTGCCTTCCCTTTCGCTACTATGTAGGTGTATTAGTGAGTTTACGCATAGTGCTGACGGGATGTAACCTGACACGCCAGATGGTTGTTAGGAGCCGTCCATTGAAAGTGTTTAAAAAGGGCAGGCTCGTTCAAAAAAATACTTGGCAGGTGATTGGATGAACCATGTGCCTATCAGGAGGAACCGCCATTGTTGTTTTCGAGTCACTTTTGCTTTCATCACACCCAAAAAATGCCCGTAGCTACTAGTACGATGCTGATTGGTCAAACGTTAGATATACCGTACAGAATTGAAAGGATCACTGTGTATTTTCAAGTCAAACTGTGTATTTTACAGTATGCATATGATCATGTCCAGATGTACAGTATACTAGTCCCTATGGTGTGTGTGTGTGGGATGTAAGGATTGTCATCTTTGTTTAAATGCCCGCAGCTGCCAGATAATACTCACTAATGCTTTTACATATTAGTGAACAATGGGAATGTCAGTATGAGATGTATGAAAATGGCACTTACACAGGGAGAATGAGGCAGAGTGAACTGACAGTGTTTCTGCTTCTAGTCAATTATTCCATGTTAATTTGATTATAAGGGAAAATAGAACGTTTCATAATAGCTCTGTGAACATATTGGTGAATAGAAAAGAAGTATTCATGATATCTGAAATATATAAAATGAATAGCTGGATAATAAATGGATTATATTCATATTTAAACGACAAATGTATTAGCCAAAGCAGTATTTGTTGCACAGACCCTATGCTATTGAAACAAAGCAGGCAAACTGAATTTCAGCCAAGCTCTTTATGACAATGTACCGAAGATATTGTAAAGGATTTAGAAACTAAGAAGCTTTGTCAGTTAGATTTATTGGTATTTTAGACACTCAAGCCAACCCTGAAGAAAACAAAACACTGTGTGTACTGGGTTATTTTCCATAAAATGCATCATAATTTATACATGAATTTCAGTGACTGTTGACTATGTAACGCAAGCCAGGTTTTCTCTCTTATGGGAGTAAACAGTGAAATGAGACAGCACTGTGACTTTAATGCCAGGGTTCAGAATAGAGCCATTGTAGTTAATCCTATCATAAGAGCAAATAAGAGCAGGGTGGAAGAAGGGCTACATACTGTAAATAGGATCAATGGAGAAATTCAGCCCTGCAAAGCTCTGCGGTTTAAACTCCAGAGTTAATAGGCGAAGAAGTCCTGGTAATTAGCCTGACCCCAGGTGTTGTGGGGGGGGAGAGGGGGGGGGGGCAGAGGGTTCTTCCCATTACGGTAAAGTGAGCTGTTCTTGATCCTTGAGCCTTGAATCATGCCTTCTCGGCCATCAGACACTCCCTTGAGAGCACGCAGATCCATCTGGGAAGACAGTGTGTGTGTGTGTGTGTGTGTGTGTGTGCGTGCGCGTGCGTGCGTGCGTGCGTGTGTGTGTGTGTGTGTGTGTGTGTGTGTGTGTGTGTATGTGTTGGGGGAGGGTTGGACTTGGTCAATGCTCTACGGTATGACTCATTGATGGGTGCCAGATCAGGCTGGATTTGTCACCATAATGAAAATGGTGACTGCGAATGTGTATGTTAGTTAGTGAGTGTGTGTGTGTGTGTGTGCGCGCGTGTGTGTGCGCGTGGCTGTGCGTGCGTGTGCGTGTGCGTGTGTGTGTGCGTGTGCATGTGCGTGCTTGTGCTGAGACTGTGATGTTGACTCTAGTGGAATAGAGGTGGGTGGAGGAGAGAGGTGGTTTGACAAGTGTGTGATATGCGTCTGTGACGTCGGCAGCCATCAGTGGAGCTGTGGGCTGTCAGCGATGGATAACAGACAGCAGGAGTACACCACGACCCCTGTTCCAAGGCCTCATCCACGGTTCAGTAAGGCCCTCTTTATATGATGGATGTAGCCTGGATACTGGCTTTTTCACTAGAGGCATATTCCCAAGCCTTACTTTGTGTCTGTATCATTATCCATGTTGCATATCGTGTACAATTATTCCGTTTTCTGTTTTATGAATTGCTTATCAAGCTATCAGACACATGTATTAGGCGCATTTGCCTTTTCTCCAGAAACAACTGGCTACAAAAACAAGTTAGCTCAACTAACTTGACATGTCTAATGAATGCTGTAGCATCAACACTGTGCAGTTAGCTCTTCCCTAACTACACATACAGTATCTAATTAATAGCATCAACACGGTGCTATACGTGCCAGTGTGTAATCATGTAGTTTTGACCACAAGGGTCAAGCTAATGAGCTTAATGAGCATACACACATATACACTCTTTTGTCACATGCCTTGGTTTCGGAATTTAACAGTGTTTGACTTACCGACACATTCCCAAAGGAAGATCTAAGATCTACTGTACTTGCATTCACCAGGAGAAATGCATGCATTTACTGTTCCCGCAGGAAATGTATAGCTACATTGGGAAACGTATACATCTCTTTCATGCATGGTATTGCTGAACTTCTTCACCCACTTCTTTGCATTTGCCATACCATATATAATACATATACAGTATCAACATTCAAAGTGTGGAGGACTCTTGGTCCCCCTGTTATCTCCAAATATATCTTTGTTGTACATTGGAGACAGTGTTGAAATTAATCTTCAACGCATTGAAATAGTGAAGCCATAACTATGATCGAATCCTAATCTTATCAATCTCCTGCTTCAAAGGAAACCAATTTGAAACACGAGAGCTTCAATCCTGCAGTAAAAAAACTGTGGACATACATAGATTTGAAACACACTTTGAAATAATAAATGAAAAGTGTAATCCTTAATCAATTGTAGACTTGGACATGTTTTGGACATTTGTGCTACTATTTGATTTGAGGTAGTTCTAGGCTCTCACTGTAATCGAAACTCCATCTAGTCCCAGTCAAAATGTGCAAGCAATCAGAAGTGAGGGGGAAAAACACAGCTGAGCTGACACAGAATTAAATACAGAGCTAGGAAATTGAGATTTGCGGGCCAAGTGTGCACATGTACAGCAGTGGAGTGTTCTCGTGAAAACAAATCTTAAAAATTGTGTTTAGAAAATAATCACACTGACAACTACCTATCCGTAATGAATGAGCTATTCTTAACATGAGTATAGCCTTATGAGTAGGGCCTACTGCTAAACACTTCATCAAAATTCTGAAATGGCTCTTAAAACATTTTGAAACTGGTCACTTATAATAAATGCTTAATTATTAAGTTGTCTCCCCAAGCAGCCATAGAGATGGCTTTGCCCTAGCCACCATTAAGCTAACCGTGGCTGCCTGCCCACCTACAGTACATGCATTTGACTGGCACTGGTAGCTCACTTTACTTAATAAAAAGTACATCTCATGCAGATGATGGTTGCCAAGCCTCTGTCCTGCAAGTTTACTTTATAAAATACCTGCCTCATTACAGTGATGGGAGGCTGCTAGAACAGACAGGCTTGCGGTTCACCATACACCACTAACCCCAGTGTGTTGGCTGGGGAATTCAAGATGACAGTCAAGATGCTACTGTATATAGACTACTACTGCACCTGGGCTATGGGAGAAAGCACCGATCCACATCAAGAAAAACAGTCAATGCAGTGAGATGAGGCTATGAAACAATGTCAATGCCAGAACTTTACTGTTGGCATGGACGGCACACTGAGTAAATTCTAATGTTTTATTAGCCTGAAGCTGGGCAGCCACTGCAGTAGCATTTCATGCCTGATAAATTACAGTGAAGTTTGAAAGTACTCAATACTTAATAAATCTTACCATTCCACTGTGTGGCTTTATCAGACCATAAACATCCGGCCCACAGTGACTTCTAAAACCTCTGGAAAATTGCCAGGTTTGACTGGATTGTGTGTTTTGTTTGATAATGTTATTGAATAACTGAAGGGCACACATCCCCACCCACATTTGTACTGTACCACATAGGCAGGAAAAACAGCCTACTTCTCAAATCAGCTTTGATACCTGTTTGTCAAATGCCAGGAAACAATCAGAGGAAAACAAATCCCCTGCTAACCTGTTAAAACATGCTGAATGTTGGACTCTGTTGTTCGTTATAGCTCCTCCCCCTCAGAACGACAAATATCTGCCCGTGTTAGAAACACTGTTACTTAAGGGGGAAAGGGGTACAGACCTGTGTGAGCCAATGAAAGGAGTAGATGTAGAGTAGAGTAGGAGTAGACAGGAGACTTACAAACCACAAGGGCACTTTGGCAGACACCAAGTATGGTGTCCCTTTACTGTATGTTACAGCCTAATTTATAATTATAACACATTTTTATATGTGCTTGCAGCTGCCGCAACCCCTGTAGGATTATATAAAGGGATGTGAGCTGGCATCTGCCTGGCATGCAATCACGATTTTCCGCCACGTTTAGACAGCAGTGTTAGTGTCTGGGACTACCTGGAGCCTTGGAATAAAATGATCACCATCTCTGACAATTTCTGCTTCGTTTTGCTGTAGGGCTCCTAATGCATACGCAAACAATGAGAGCAACTGTAAATGAAATGCCGTTGTTTGACTTATAAAAGAGAAGTGCAGGAGCTAGATGCTAATGGAGCACTTCTGTAATGTCCATGCTTTTAGTTCCTTCATGAAACAGTCTGCCGTGTTTAGGAGGAAAACACTACAGACAGGTACACTTGGCAATGCGAGAGAATATAGTACTGTATAATGCTTCACAATGCATTTGTGCATTTTACTGTGTATGGTACACTGTTTAAGTCTTTACAGCCGTTACAATGCGCCATTTTCTGTTCTGATCAAAAGAGGGAGTAAAAGAACACCAAAGATACACGATAAAGTCACTAATTGTTGTGCCAAAGTTGTTTTGAAGGAAACACACTGTCGTAGTCAGCTGCTGCTAGACTCAGCATTCTGAATCACACATCCCATAAGGTTAGCAGCTACAGTACAACCCAAACAACAACAATGCATGTTGAACGCAGCATTTAAACTGAAGTCAGTTCAGGCCCACAACCATCTTGTAAGACACTGATTGCTTCGTAGGAGTAGTCATGTCATTGTGACTGAGTCTAAGTGAAATAATATTTTTCTTCTCCATGGCCCTTGTCAGTCAAAAGAAAGGAACTTCTCGCAGCTGTTGGAGAGCCGTTAAACACAGCTCAATGGGGAAATTAATGTGCATGTATTTAAGTGAGCTGAGAGTCAAATACTCTACATGCATTTAATTAACGACGGGGAGGAAGTGGATTGGCTGGAAAGGGGGAAGAGAAACTACAGGCAATCAACAAACACAACTTCAAACACTGTGTGAAGAGGATGCAGCAATAGGCAATGGACTGTCAGCTCAGGCTCTGATTAATGGCAGCTCAGTAGCCTGGAGGTGGTTTTATCCAGTCGTATAGCCTTCCCCTCAGCCCCCAGCTACTGAGAGCAGATTACTGCTCTACTGGTTCACTCATTATAAATCAACCAGGAGGCATTATCTCCAGGAAAATTGCTTCGTAAAGTGATGAGTTTTAATGTTAAACGTGCAACAACATTTCAAAATACATACTTTATTCTACATAAAATGTAGCCTACACCAGTATATTAATCCTACAACACATACACATCTATGTCGGACACTGAAAATTTTATTTTTACTGATGCTGACACTATTATAGTAATATGAGCAGTATTTACAGGTATATATTACACGTACATTTA
>JAODUG010012531.1:14288-24584 GCA_027564795.1 Aphredoderus sayanus | reverse complement strand
TCTCTCTCTCTCTCTCTCTCTCTCTCTCTCTCTCTCTCTCTCTCTCTCTCACACACACACACACACACACACGCACATACATACACATGTACAGAATACTTTCTGTACCCCCTCGTAACGACTGTCTATACCATATAATCTAATTTCCTGCACTGCCTCTGTCTCCATTTTAAGAGGGGTGGCCTTGCGATCTCTAATGGCAACTGATCCCAACTGTAGATAGTGTAAATGTCCTAGCTCTTTGGCGCATTAGCCTACAGTCAGACAGATAATTGTCCTGGGAGTCTGAGATGAGTTGGGCTTGTAATTTGGTTATGAGCGCACAAGTGGTGATACCCTTTAATGAAAGCTCAGTAATAACCTGACTTCGACCACTGAGCTTGTGGAAAAATTGGTGTTCAAACCACAAAAAGGAGACGCTTGTACAGCTTCTGGAAGCCTCAGGACATGATCCAGGCTAACATGAACCAGAAGAACTATAGTTTTCATTAGTTCAGTGATAGAGCCTGTCATTTTTTGACCTTAGTGTGACCGCTTCATGTAGCGTTCTGTTTCTTAGTGCTGCATGATAGATTTCAGGTTCTGACTAGACCCACCCACCATAATTGAAGGGGCCCTGTCTCGATGGTAGACAGAGAAATGGAAGCACCCAAGGGAGGGGCGTCATTTCAATGAAGTCATCTCTGCTGAGTCTGTAATTAGACTGAAGAGAGCCCCTCTTCCCCAAACAACCCTTTGTCTTATTCTGACAGGCAGGTGTACTCAGAACTGATCGAATGTAGGCCTTCATTTTATTTGAGAAATGTGATGCTGAAATGTCAAGATCACAAACAAGATGTGTACAGGCCAAGATGTGTATGGGCTAATCATGTAATTATTGTAAATCTGATGCTACAACTATTAAACCACTGCCTATTAGGCTACAGAGGTAATTGTTGAGGTGATTATATTTATTTTCTTGAAGTGGTTAAGATAAATAAATGAAGATGTTAGGGCTATGGAATCAACATGAATGTAATAATAAACTGACACTTTGTAGTGTCAAGATAACGTGTTAACGTTAAGTGTCACTAATAGTAAGAAATTGTATGCGATAACAGCCACAAAAATCAGATTTTTTTTTTTTAGCAAATAATGATACTCTTAGTAAATAAGGATATTTATAGATCAGGAAAATACCTTATTCCAAAGGCATACGCTAAACATTAAGCTGTCACACAGTTAAATCACGTGGCATGAGACAAAACTACAGTATAGAATGTCCTGCATACCTCTAAGCTGAGGTTTGGCTCAGAATACATTTAGGGTACTGAGAGAATGTGTCCTTTTTTTCTCTTTTTTTAGTCTAGGTCAGTGATTCACTGTCATGCTTTACACGTGGCTGAGACTAACACTCAATGAACAATAAAACACAATAATATATACAAAAATAATTTTTAATAGAACTTAATTATCAGTGTGGCTGCGGCAGCATATTAGAAACTCAAGGCTCTAAAAACAAACAGGAAGTTGGCAGTCTGTGGGAGCATGGGAAGAGTGGGAGCTGGCCTGAAGGAAGGCACGGTATGTGCATGCAGTGCAAGCCTGCACTCTAAGGGAGGGATGGTTGATGGGAAGATGTTTTTGGCAATTTCACTGCTTGAAACCTGGTTTATCAATTAACCTGGGGTGGTCAGTCATGGTATAGACAGAGAGACTTAATGTATGTTCTGTACGTCAATCATCTTAAGTATCAGATATGGTTACAGTTATATGAATATATGGGATCACATTTTTAACTTAAGCCTTCATCTAATATATTACTCTCATCACCTGTTTGTGCCTTTGACACTAAAATAAGGAATATGTACTGACAAATTGACAGAGGCATGAGTAATGATTTTAATTGCTGTTATGTGGGCTCTTTGGTGCTCCAGTACCAGTCCCATAATTCAATAAGCGCGACACCAGGATCTGTCATTGGCTGTATTTGTGGGTTACTGTGTTGCTGCCTGGAAGAGTGATCCAATAAAGATTGAATCACCAAACTGTAATTATATTGTTAGATGTTTCATTCAATCTCAATAATTTTTTCTCTCCTCATTTTGCCATCAATCTAATCTAAAAACAAGGCTGATTCAATCGGTTTCATACTTTCCCCCTTCTTCACTGTTGCCTCTGTATGCTGGGTGTGTCCACTTCATTACTCTCATGCTCCCCTGACAATACAGCATACATAGAATACATGTATTTTATAAATGTTATGTATTTTATTCTATGCCACGGATATTCAGCAAAGGAATTAGAGCTCCGCTTAGCTCAGCTCATCTGATCAATTAGGTAAGAATGGAAAATATCAATTATTAAATACTTGTATTTACATTAATGTTTAAATGCTATTTAATTATTTTATTAATTGTTGATTTTATTGTTATTTATATTTTATTAGTATATATATGTAATTTTACTATGAGAGAGTCAATGTATGGTACTGTCAATGCATGGATGTGCACACTACATAATCCAACCATGCCCAGTTAAGTGTTGTTAGTAGAGCTATTGTTTGTGACAACTTGTGGCTATAGAGAACACAACAGTCTCTCTCAGTAGGACCTCCACTGGATGCATTCAAACCAGAAATATTCATCATCAGTCCGTCAACCTATCAGAGTGACCTTTCTCAAGGGCTTACCAAAATAGAATGCTCAACATAATCTTATTCATTAACTTGGATCAGATTTTCTGGATCAGATTTATACATTGTGGAACCATGATTTGGTGACCCTTGCTTCGTCAAGTGTGAGTCCATGAAAAAGGCATTGTCTTGAGCCATATATGAATAGACAAGGGATACAAGTGAATCTGTACTGCATCATATGTACTGCACATATAAATAGAATATTAAAGAGTCTATACAACATCAAGCATAGCTAAAGCTTCCATGTAGAGGTCCAAAGGGTCTAAGAATGTCACCATCAATGTTGTCAATAGATGGTGGTTGATGGATTTCATTTTATTGACCAGGCACACTCCCCTGTATGCATTATCCACCTTTACTAATTTAGGCACCGGCTTCTTTCAGAAGATATGCATTGGATTTCAATGTAGATGTGACCAATATTTATGCCACAGACATTGCCCTATAGGCCAGCTGTAAAGTACTGTAGATAGTTTATTGCATCTGGGATCATTCTTAATGGATCTTAAAATATAACAATAACCAATACAAAGATGTTTTTTTAAGAATCTCAGCGTACCCTTATCTCGAATACCTTATCTTCATGTCCTTCAACTTATCCTATACTGCCTGTGCAGTTTTTGCAACTGCACAGGCCATGGAAATCCTTTGGCCAGAAGACAGAAAAAACAAAGGAGATATCAATAAGTGAATGGTGATGTGATGGTCAGCTGACCATTATGTCTGATATCTCATGCTGGTATGTGGGCTTAAAGATCTCTTTTTCTATCTTCAATGAAAATGCACCCCCTCAAAAATAAACCAACTCTTCTCTGAAACCGTTTAAATTGTTTTGGAGGGAACCTAAATGGCAGTGGATAACTGTCATAGGCAATTGCATAGGCATTGCATGAAATCAGTAATTAAAGTTAAATAGTTTACACAATATATTTTACATATATAGTAAAAGTGGAAATTGAAAAACAAAACAATTATTTTTTTGCCAGTTTATTTTTTGTCAGTTATTTTAATGCAGAAGAGAAACAAAAGTACCAACATGTAGTTCAGGGACATTGGAGTTAAAACCAGAAAGTTGTATGATCATTACCCCTCCCCCACATCCTAAAGTCCCTCATTACCCTTGGGGTCTTATGGATGGTCAAATGAATGTTTTGTTCTGGCTTCTTTGTTCCCTCAGGTAGAGCTGAAGCAAGATTTGGTTACATTTGCTCTCTGCCTGATAACTTCCTATCACATGTGGGACGAATGTAAAGGTCTTTACTAAGTCACTCATTGAAAGAGCAATTCATTCTCTATTGTTTGTAGCCTACTTGTTAAGCTTGATGCTTAATGGGAAAAGCTGTTGTCCTTCCAAAACAGTCAGCCACATTGTGTTCCCATTGATCCTGGCATTCTTCTGAATGTTAGGATTAAGGTCAGCTAACCTTGGGCATCATTTGTACCATGCGCAGTGACCAAAGTAGTTTGATATTCTTTCACATTGGAATCAGTTAAAATATTGTAAGTTATAATTTATTACAGATTGCTGAATTGACATTTTCATCTGAATGTCATGGCATCGAACAATTTAATTAGAAAACTTAAATTCCAACAATGTAAGCATGCCATGCAGAGACCTGTATCACGTATCCTATTAATCTCTGTTTTGCATTAGAGCTGCATCCATAGAGTTTTGACAATGTAATTTCATTTTAAAATTTCAGAGGGCAATTTTAGCCTTACCAACAAAGAGAAACCAAGGTCAGATAAAATAGGCTTTGTTCTGAATAAAGCATAATTTAATTTCTAGTGAATGTGGTCAATGATCTATTTTAACCATTGGTGAACTAGCATTGGCCTACAGACTGCACTGCATGCTGCCATCTGACATGACGGATCAGCTGCTTATACAAAGCCTACAGAAGGACACACTCTGTACACTAATGTTGCTGCCAAAGTAAAGCCAAAGTAAAGCTATTGGCTGCCAAGGTTTTAGGCTTCCAGTAAAGGTCTACTTTTGGCACAAGTGTATAAACTCCTTAAATACTAATACGATCTCAGATTTCTGAAACACAAGCAACACACAGCAAAATATATGTTTATGTAAGCGCTAATTAACCTAATGATGAAGAAAGCCCCACTTACCTACTTTGCCAACACTGATGCCTAAAATAAGCTATTCTAAATTATAAAATCTAAATCAATTATATACACTGTACATCATTGAATCGTGCAATATATTTTTGTTTTATCTATTTCACAGCCTTTCTTAGAAGTTGAATGAAAAACTACTGTAATAATACTGGCAATGTAGTTATCTTACAGGAATCTAAAGGTGAAAGGCATGAATCGAGCATGTATAGCACTAGTTTGGTTGGATGTTCTTTAAAAACTATTTGCTATTTGAAAACTATCATCACATTCCGGAAAAGACTGATTAGATAACAGGCTGTATAAAATCTGCCAAGAAGGGTCTTCTCTGACATCATATAATTACGATTTATGCGTGTTTTTGTCCACGGTTACAGGTCAATGCCTTATCTCAATGGCATGTTGTTATACATTAGAAACGCGTCCCTCCTCATCAATCCATCAGTGGGAATAAATATAAGAGCACTTGTAAGATCTGTCAAATATAGAAACAAAGGCTAGATTAAATATCACCAGGCTGAATTTAGTTCCAGTGATTAGTCATTTCAAAAGAGTATGTCATTCAACAATCTTGAACGAAAAAAGGTACCTATTGTTTAAGCCCAGTTAAAATGAAAGGTATATAATCCCATCGTCTAGCCATTGTACTAAAGGAATTCTACCTCCTTGACTTCAACCTTGGTTTTAACATTTTGCACTGTCTAGATATACCGGCTGGGCCCATTGTACAGCAGACGCCTTGGTGAAGATTATGAAGACCAGTCTACTCGTGAAGGGCGTGTGCTATGGGAGTGGCTGTGTTCTCAAGCTCCGCCTCGCTGAATAATATGCCGGGCCCATTGAAACGACTAGAGAGGAGTACACAGTGCACATGAACGGCTGCTGTCCCGAACAGCAGAAAGACAACGGTTCATCTTAAATCCTCAGAATGCTTAATTTCTGATCAGATTATAACATTGTAACGTCGCTAAAGGGATATTCGTTTTTAAAGGAGAAAGCTTTGGTGGGAATTTTAAATCTTCTTATGTTTTCGGATGGAAAGCATTTGGAAATACATCTTCCTGTCCAGCGCAACTGTGGTACCCTGAACTCAGACTACAAAGAGACTGGAGGTGTCGGGCATTGTTCCAAAACATGGATACCTTCTTTGTAGAGGTAAGTGGTATGTGTTACACTAACTTTTGACCGACAATTCAGAAGGTGTGGAATTGTGCTGTGGAAACGTTACATTTGGTCTTTTTAGCGATCTACAGCTTTATGATAGGTTAACCGTATCCATGTGTTTGTGTACCACACCGATTGAATACAACTTTACTTGTTTATTTAACTCTGAGAGCTATATAGACAATATCGCGGATCTCGTATGATTGATGCCCTTAAAGGCTACAGTGTCCATGTGTCAGTAAAGAGAATACATCGCTAAAGCGATTTATTATTCATTCACATCTGTGGTCTCCAAGTTAGTTCAAGCACCGGTTAAAAAATCAGCTAAAAACCATTTAGCATCTCTTGAAGTTTTAAGAAGCTATTAAACACTACGCTGTCAATAAAAAGCTGTCAGTTGTCTCTACTGTACTGTCTGCACATGGCGTCCTCTGCCCTCTCAGTCCACTTATTTCGATTGCCGTGTATGGATGGATAGGCCAGACAGACAGGAAGCCAGGCCCTCTTTACCCATCCTCAGTAAGTGAGGGCAGACAGTCCTTTGCCTCTCACCTGTTTCTGGCCAAATAGCTCCATGATAATAATGATATTAAGACTGCTATTATGGGAAACACAGCACTATTGATCTAAATTGAAATAGCATTGCTATTTAGTAATGCATTATAAGCAAGAGTTTCTACTTGGACCCGCATTATTATTTATTGTGTAACATCCTAAACCACTCAGGGGGCAAGTTGAGGTGAATCAGCTTTGAGTTTATAATCCGGTTTTATCAATATCAATGATATGCTGTGCAAAGAATGAAAAAGGTATTGTTTGAGTCTGATAGCTTAGCAGGAAACCAGTGGTATGTGTATTACACAGTGGGAGTCATACCCACTGTGATAATGTCCTGAGTGATTAGCCTGAAGATGTATCTGGCTACAAACAGTCTTTTATTTTATTGGGTTGTAGCCTACAAGTGGTTCTCATTGTAATGTATATTTTCCCATGCCAGTAATAAAACAAAACAAACAATGCTCTCAAATTGAGTGTGTCCCAACCCCAACCATTTAAACTGTTTATCTTTTACAGTTTAATACTGCAGCCTAATTTTATGAATACCCAACATGTAAACTGGCATACTGATGATTCAGAGATTGAAGTTGAGCTCTTCTTCATCAAACCTTCAATCAAATGAAACTTTAAGTGTCAGATGTTCACACATGATCACACACTTTCTGTTAAGTGACACTAGAAATATGAATATTGAGATGACAGACTTTTCATTTTAGAGGAATGAAGTAGGCACTGCTTCTAAAAATATCTAAATATTTGCATTAATTCTGTTAAAGAAGGCAGTATTTGCAAATGTCTAGCTGTGCTGCTATGTTTCACACATATAAAATGAAACTTGAGCTGAAGTGGATGAATGAATTGTTTTGAGCTTAGTCTAAACAATTGAATCTTTTGAAATGGCCTTCTGTTTAAGGAAGGAAGCCAACATCCTGAATGCTGCACAGCTTCCAGTGTGGATTTTATTAATTAATCTGGAAAGGGAATAAGACAAGGATTTATCTGAGTTCAAGTCAGTGAGCAAGTGCAGATTTGCGGGCATGATTCTACGTAACCCTTTGAATTGACATTGTGGACATCAACACTTAACACATACATTTTATTTAGTCTTTACATTCAGAGATTTTATAATTTTAACAAGCCTATATATTTCAGTTACGTATTATGTAATTTTCCTTGGCATCTATTGAAATTTTGTTATGTGTTATTCATGCATATAAAATATGCATTTTTGTTCTTATGTTACACTTAACAAATTCCTTAAATGTAGAATAGTTAATGGATGAACAGCAACACCTGGCATGAAATTCTTTGGACAGTAATGGCCAGTTTACACAGCTGAAGATAAATGACCCTTATCCTAACACGAAGTGGAGACACTAGCAGTGAGTGAGAAAGGTATGGCAAGCAGATAAATTATGTGTGAGTGCTCTTAGGTCCATCCTGATAAACCCACCCTGTCCCATAGCTCCAGTATTGGACAGCTTAGTAGCATACTCTATAAAGCCTTCAGCAGCCCTGTTTGCCCCTACACACCACCTGATCTTAACTGGGTGTGGGCTATTAAACACACACACACACACATACACACACAGTATGTCAGAGTGTCCACTCACTGATGCCAGGAAAGGGTTTGTTTGCATAGTGGACACCCCTAGGACTTGGGATAACTGGGCAATAGGACAACTATTTACCTTTTGTGACGTTATAGTGTTGGCTCTTGGAGGGAGAGATTTATGTATTCAATGGCCACTTCCTCCAAAGCAGTTAAGTTTGTTTGCAGATGAGAATATCCTTTGGCCACCCACACTGTCAGCCACACTGCCCGCACACACATAGGCACGCATGCACACGCACACACGCACACACACACGCACACCAGAATGCATCAGTTTTACACCTTTGTGAAGCGTACCCTCCAACCCGTTGACAAATCTGAATCCTTAGCTATGTACCTTTCTAAACTGGGTGAGCAGCTCTCCATTAACACGGCAGCTGCTATGCATTGTGAGGCTGTATGCAGTTATTTACATACCCCTAAACCCTTTGCTGGATGAGGAGCTTTGGGTTACGCGCAGAATTCCTGCCCCTCACAGGCATCTCATGTAGGGATTCCCGGGTTCCCACCGCTGACCCCTCAGATTCCTGGTCATGGCCGCCCCTCATCCGTCAACCGTGGTCTCTACAGCTGGTGCAGAGTCTTTAGGGTTTTGACACCATCTACACCGGACACAAACACACACACACACACACACACACACACGTTCTGTGTGTTGTTTATGTCTGGCGCTTAGTGAAGTAGGTCCAAAGCATCCAGAGTAACCCGAGAGAGCCCAGCCTTCTCTTGAGGATGAGCTATTTTGCACTTCAAACAGCATCACCTCGCCCACACAGTTGTCACTTCCTTCAGATGGCCCCACTGGAGAAGCGGGATGCCGCCTGGGGCATAGCCGTAGCTGCTCACCTCCAGCCACAAGGATGACCACTGGAGTCAAACAGCACCAGGAAATGAGACAAGGATATAGAGAAGGAAGGAAGGGCTCAACAATACAATATTGGCTTTGCAGGTTCAGCATTCCTTTCAAAATTGCTGCTGTTATAGTTTACTAATTAAATTCACTATGGTTACAGCTAATGGCATCCAATGAAATATCCGCTGCTCAAATACTGATATTAATGGAATTATATGAATAGAGCGTTTGAGGGACATAATTTAGTTGTGTCAGCACATTGGAAGCAGCTTTGGTAAAATCTGGAAACAAGCTAATCTGTCACAAGATTGATAATGTGTGAATACAGAAGGCTGCTGTCAGACTACATATTATACAAGAAAACATTATATAGGCCTATAATATTTATCTTCATCTAACAACAATTGATATGCTCGTATGGAGGCAGATCTTTTCTTAATCTATATCTCCACTATCTAGCTAATGTTGTGTCTGTCATCTCTGAACCAATAACCTTATCCATGTCTGTCAGTGAGCTAGCATCACAGGAGGGTTCCAGGGATGTGATAATGTCCCTTGGTGACATCACGCTGTTGACTCAAGCTTTAACCTGCATCACAAGGTCTTTTCACAAAGCTGTCTGTCTGTGGTCTTTTCACAAAGCTGTCTGTCTGTTAGGCAGTTACTAATGCTATTGTATGTTTAGTCATCATGCATATTCTCTTTTGATGATGGAGATTAAAACCATAAATTAGAACATTTTGTGTTTACACTGGTAACTAGAAAATAGTTAAGTTGTTAGACTTAAGCACCATATTGAAAGTCAGGTACACAGCAGTTAAATAGTGACGTTAGCCAGTAAAGTTATACGACTGTTGATGGAACCATCTTGTCTGCTACCATCAGCATTAGTGTTCCACTAATAACAAAGCAAAACTTCTTCTGGTAGTTAACCCCGATTGCTCACAGAGGAGGGCTGGTCAAAACGGAGACAGCTGATTTACAGCCTGCTCACTGACACCCATCCTTCCTGTTCTGCATCATATGTAAGTGTGTGTGTCTGTGTGTCATTATGAGGTGAATCCTGGGTGTGTCCTGGTCTAGGAGAACTGCCAAGGGGCAGATGAGTCCTAATTCTCATATTTGTCATAAGAGGACACCCTATATTTTGTCTACAAAAAATAACAAACCTGTGTAAGGTCACACAGAGTTGTTTGTGTATTTGCATGACTTTCTATCCCATGTGTCTTCTTTGAATCAAGGAAATATGATTACATTTTTACCTATAAAGTAATAATAAGGGAATACTTGAATTGTGTC
>JAODUG010012520.1:7645-24588 GCA_027564795.1 Aphredoderus sayanus | reverse complement strand
CTTCTTAGTGTGAAGCACTTTGCGTTACATGAATTTGTATGAAAAGTGCTATATAAATAAAGATTGATTGATTGATTTCATGTTGTTATTGCTAAAGAAGACAAACTGCCATAAAGGCTATGCATTTGTGTTTAATTAATAACTTTACTGAAATGCAGAAACATTATTTAGCTGTTTACTTTACCAGTAAGGTGCACACTTAAATTGGTATATAAAACGGAGTTAGAATTCAGACTGCTTTGGTCTTTCAAGATTTAAGTAAGTGTTCATTGGATATGCTATATAATGTGTATATGTAATCATAATCCCAGTTGTCTTCTCATTTGATACAGGAGCTGCTGCTTGCTAAAACTGTGATGGAAAATCATGGTAAGAATCACTTTTTTATTTTTTATTTTATTTAGTCCCTGCTGTAAAATGGCATCTTAGATTTAAATCTCTCAACAAAAAATAGATGCCATTAATAACAATAAAATATCCCCAAATGATTTCTTAAAATCAGTGCCTTCAACCTCTTCAGAGCTTGTTATTGTAGAAAGTTCCCACTTTTTTGTATCTAAGGTATTTCCATAGACAGCAAGGCAATGCTGTTACACCGGAAAGATAATATTACCTGTGTATATCCGACACTCTGGGATCATTGCAATTCCCATAGCAAGAATGATCTACTTAATCAAGATCTAAATTTTTTTTGTTTTCTATACATCATTAGGGTTTCAGTTTGCGGTGTTTATGGTGCTGCTTAGTTATAGTTCCACAGTATCATGAAGTTAGAAACTGGTGACTCAACAGATTGTGGGTTGATGGACCTGTCCTTCAAAGGGGTTGGCCTGGTGACTCGTTGTGCTGTTGATACTGGGCTTATCTGATTGGCCCTCTCCGAGGACACACCTGGAGGTCCGGAGATCTCACCGTTTTCCCCAGCACTAATCACAGACAGTCTCTCGTTTCACTACGTGTCTCTGTCAGCGCGCAGCAGGGGACATATCATATGTACAACCTGCCACTGCCTACTGGACAGTGTTTTCAGCTGTGTTTTGGAATTGGATCTCTGAGGCTTTGATGTGACGTCTGCGAAGCAAGTTATAAAACTTAAGAATGGCTGTGCCATCTGAATGTAAATGTGAGTACTGATGGTAACTGCTCCTTGTTTCTCATTCCTTTTATTTTTTTATTGTCACTGCTTCCTAAGCTTTTGATTGACTCTGTCTTAGAAAGTGAGTCTAGATGTGACTCGGTGAAAGGCCAAGCTAGGACAGGGCATAACATAATTGCCGGGCGACACTAGTGCTCCTCTGAACAGCATGGTGAAAAGATTTGATCTTCTCAGCCCTGCCAGGCTTGGTGATAGGCATAGTAAAAATAAGTTTGACTTCCTTTTTTTATAAGGCAGGCTTGTTGAATCAAGTTGAATGTCTCAACCATTCTGGCCTACTGTAAGCTTTCTGCTATTTTATTATTTTTCTTGTGTCTTGTGTGACTGTGATTTGATGAGGACATGGCATTGGTTTTGTATAAGTCATCCAGCAGTCTAAGGCAATTTCTGGTGCCCAGTTAAAAGGAAGCATTATGAAATATACAGTGCTGAAATGTAATCGGATTTTCAGTTTAAGTAGATAAAACCTACTAAAATGCTAGCACATTAGCATCCTGACTAATGTGTCCATGATATTTTTGCAAGCTCTCCCAGGGCTTTGTTTGGTTTCTGCCATTATGCAATTATGGTGTCCTTGATAATGATCGTAATTATACCCCTTATCCCAGAAGGCTGTCCTTGGACATGCATTCCATTCATTCCTGCTCCTCCTCTTACTATCCTTACTATCAACTCTAGGGGGAGCAATAGGCCTGTATTTTTATTGAATAACCCATTTGAATTGTGTTTTAAAACGTATCTTCTTTGCTGACAGTACTATTTAATTTCCAAATGTAATTTCCTGCTTGAAGATGTGCTGTTTCATTAGCCAACTTCATAGTGCTTTATTCAATGGCTCACTGAACTAGTTGATACAAAACTACAGAATATAGTGGTGGTACTTCAGACTTTTAAGTGATTGTCAAGAGATTGCGCTTCCGAGGTGTATGAGATTGGTAATAGATTATTTAAACTGGCTTACTTAAATGGACGGCCGATGCATTTTGTGTTCCCTCATACCAAATGTATTAAATATTATTAGGTTTGAGCAATGGTTTAAGCTCCAAAGGCTTCTTTTTGCCATATTACAATTTTGCCAGTTGCAGGTACTTCATGTTTCTGCTTCAGTGGAATATAAACCTAATCATCTTTTGGTTAAACATTTTGGAATACCATAATCATTTCAGTTTATGTTAAGTATCTTTTATCTTCTCTAAATATTTCTACATTTACTTTGGCAAAATGTCGGTTGAGTTCTTTCTGTCAGGTGAAATGATCCAACAAAGAACATGCATCAACAATCCTCAGTATGACCAACAAGTAGCCTACCCAATGCCTATGACATGTCTTACATCTTTCCTGTATCGCCTACAGAAGAACTACATTAGAGTACACAGGCTACAGGCTTACAGCATTTCAAATGAGATCTCTCCCTGAGTGTTTGGCCTATACCTGCTGAGGCAGACCCTTGATGGGCAGGAGAAAATACACAATGCATCCGTACTTGCCTGCCTGCTATGTTATCTCTCCTACAGCAGGAGGAGCCCCTGGTGCTCCTACATCACTTAGCGTCTAAGACAACAAGCAGTGCTCTTATGGAAATGCTGAGACACTGGATGCTTGGCTACCCTGTCTCTGTGTCCACAGGGACCTGTATAAGATTAAACATTCATCCTCAAACTAAATAACTGATGGTGCACAGTTCCCCTGTAGGATATCCAGTATAGTTAAAGTAAAGCTGCTTTTACTTTTTATCTCGTTAATGTCAGAAGCTCTGCAACATATGAAAAGCATAAGCCAAATCAGTCATTAATATCTAGAATATTCTATAAAACGGATCTGCTTCTAAAGCTATATATATTTAGTATACAGTTTATATGTTTGTGAACATTGTGCACACTAATATAATGGCTGTATCTGTGTATGCACATTGTGTACCATATGTGAGTGCTGTAGTTACTCAACACCACTGTGTTGTCACATCCTCTTCTGTGGCACTGGGCTCCACCCAGGCTCGGCTCACCTTCCACTTCTCAAGTTACTTCAGTCTGCCCAGAGCCCTCCTCCCCCTTTGTAAAGCTGCGATATGTCAGCTGGGGAAAGGGGTGGGGTGGGTGTGCTTTCTCACTGGCCTGACCAGAGCCTCCTTGCTATGAACTTTGCCCCCCGAAAATCTGCTGTTAGGAATGACAGGCATCTGATAACGCCAGATTGCCGTATTGGCATACCTTTAATGTGAAGTCAGACAGCCAGAAAGGGAGGGACCCAACAACTGTGTTTCAGAGTGAGCGAGCGAATGAGAGAGAGAGAGAGAGAGCACGAACGAACGAGGGGAGAGACCAAAACACACATGCTGAAGGGAGAGGGGGCGGGCGAGACTATAGCGACCAGAGAGCCTAGCGCGACGCGAGGCAGTCTTGGGTTACAGGAGAACCACGGGCCTCTTAGCGAAAGGAGCGAGACGCGTGTTGTTCTTTTTTTTTTGGCTCCCACCCCCACCCCACCCCCCCCCTTTCCCCCGTCCTCTCCGGTAGCCTTACCTGCGGGGTCAGGAGCAATAGCATGGGACATAATGCCAGCAGTGAGATAGTGACCCAGCAACCAGCCCAGCAACCAGCCCAGCATAACACTGGTGAGTCTAGGGGCCACCTGAAGGTCATAGGTGTGCGGCCCTTGTGAGCGAACTGAACACTGTTTCTCTTGTGTCGTGTGAGAACTCCCTCTGGACATGAAGAGAACAACAACAACCGGTTAAGCTAACTTTTTAGCCGCGTTGGTATGATGGTTGCAGGAGCAGAGCAGGTGTCTGTAGAAAGCAGAGGGATCGGGAGGCAGGCAGGCACAGGCAGGTGCTAAAGAATGCAGATGGAATGTGGCGATTGTGAAATATATGCTTGCGTCTCTCTGCTGCATCATGGACGTTTCCATCTCTGAAGGAAAAGCAGGAGCTACTCCTGTATCTTGAGGTTCGGCCGGTCATATCTGTAGGCCTGCTGTGGAAAGTGCCTTTAAGCCCCGCCCATTTGCTTATGCTAACAGACAAAACAAACGTCAAAACCAGTTTTTGCTATCAGAGGGAGGAGCCTGTCTTACGTATGGCTTGTTAGTTTGACAACAACACAGCACGGCTAGTGAGTGTAAATTCTGTTGGGTTGTCTGCCCACATGACATTCTCTCACTTGGCATCATGTCTTGGACTTTGGGTTGTTGTCATTACTTGGTTAAGCACTGTTGTTGGTTTAGCATAAACGATGACCAAGTAAGCTATATTGCCAACCTTCAGGCTATATTCCACCTGTGCTGGCTTTGTTAATGTATGCTTGGTCTTTATTGCCTAGTGTGTGTGAACACAGCACGAAGCACAGACTTTTGTTACATTTTTACTCGTGCATTCTTTTTACTTGTGTGGTGTCATGCAAGGCATGCCATTGACACATCTCAGGTGGAAAACCCTGATCACAGCACTGCTGGGTTTTACATTTGATCCCACACTTAAGTTGCATTAGACTTTGCTTGGGGTGGCTTATGTTTTACAGATGCCCTTTAATGGAAAGATCTCCACATTGGTGCTGTCACACAAGCTATCCTGTTTTGAGTCTGTTTAAATAAAGACCTTTTGCCTCCTTATTCGTGTTAATGGTCTATGTTACAAAGCATAGGCCTAAGGCTTGAGGTAGTTTTAGTCTTTCTCACCTCCATATATTGGAAGATATTCCCTAGAAACCTTTCCAGATTGTTGTACACATCTTAGATCCAGAGGCCTTTAGGTGGGAGAATACATTTTTCAGATTATTTTCAATAACAATTTAAACAAAGTAAAGTATAAAACACTATAATTTTAAGGATACACACAGTACTTAAGCTCAGTTTTGGTTTTGTTTGGTTTCAACTTTTAATGTAATATTTAGAATCTACATTTGACATTATTTGAGGCCATATTGTGATTTACTCATCTTTCTTTCCCCATTCCCCTTTTGCATTACCAGTAGTTAACTGTGGGAGGGTCAAATCACATGAGCATCAAAGGAGGACCTAAGGAATTTGGTAGGAATGTAAGGGTATCTCTATCATAAGGACAAGCAACAGGTCACTGACTATGAGGCCTCTCTCCAACCAACTGATATAGTTCACCTCTGACTGTCCTTGACAACACAGGAATTACAGCGATTATAAAGTAGCAGGATGTCGTATGGCAATGGCTACTTCAACCCTGTGGATCATTTGTGGACCTTGGGTAGAATAACTCATGGTGAAAGTGTTGGGTCAGTCCTAACATTGCTCACTAATTATGGAGTAGCAGACTGGTGTGGTGTCGAGGCAGGCAGGTGTCCTCCTCTCGTTGGGTAAAATAGAGGTATGGTGAACGGGATATCGGCACCCCCATCTCCTGGCACGCCTCTCCCCACTTGTTGTGGCTTGTGTCTTCAACCGGTTCTGCTTCCACTCTCTTCGTCCTGCTGTTACATTATTTATTAGTCCTGCAGACACTCTGCCATGCTAATGTGCAATGCTTTTTAAAGTATACCTTTATCAATCCATTTGTATATTTATATAGCTGCTGTAGGTAGGATTTGGGAGTTGCAACGAGAGCTAGCTAAATGTGATTGACAGGCAAGGTACAGTACATTGGTTAGAATTCTTTCGGCACCGTTTATTAAAAAAAATTAATCCACATATTATTCTCACGGAGTGTGTCATGTTTTGACAGATGTCTAATTTAATTTAAAACAAATTACACTAAATGTATAGCTCTTATTCTAATCCTCCCTGCAGAAGCTGTGACAAGTGACAGAAAGTAAGCTTCTTTCTTAAGGGGACCATGAGCCTTGAATTCTCGCTCATAATTGTAGTCATCAGGTTTTACTTTCTATGGTGACAATTGATCTTAAATGCAGTTGTCACAACCACAGCTATTAGCCACTGGTCTGGCACAATCTACTTCCAGTGTGTATGGTTTAAGAGCGAAGCAGAGGAAATGCAGGAGGAGTATTGTGTATTACAATGCTAATGTGATGAAAAAGTCATCTATGTCCAGTTCTGGTGTCTGAAATGTTGCTTTTTATTCCCATTTGTCTTTTAGAAACTATATGCACATATATAAAAAAAAAAATTTGCATAGGGTATTGTTCTGTTTATCCTACTACTATGGCAGTATTACCATTATCTTTCAGAGGTTTTTTATCATTAAAATTAGTTAGGATATTGTCTTACTGTAACATGTTTGTCACTGTTTGTTTTACAGTATTAAGCATATAACCACTCCTTGATCTAAACATGCTCCTAAATTTGTATTGAGCATTTACTATCTTGGGTTAGAACTTAAATTGGGTCGTTCAAGCTACTTTTTAGTTTTAGTGTATGTATTGTGTTAAGGTGGAGGTTATGTGTGCATGACATTAATAACATAGGTCTGTCCCCATATAAGGGATGACCATTGTATGTCCTGCCACATTGGCTTCATGGTGACCTTGCATAGAGAAAGTCATGGAAATTCCTGTAATGCTGTAATTATTATCTGGGAAGGCTAACACTTGACCTGTTACAGTGTGGTTTTTAGAAACGCCTTGTAGCTTATATGATGGTTTTATTGTGGCATACTGAAGGATTGTTTTACAAGACTAGGGCAGTCTTGTGAAGCCTCAATTGTGTTTTAAAAATCGTCTTTTATTCACTAGATTCTAAATCGGTACCATTTCTTTGTTAATTTTCCAACAGAAATACAAAATTGTGATACCGTCACTATGACACGATGAAAGGCTTTTGCTTTATTGCCTTCCCCACCACCCTTTTATATAATTGGGTCTGGAGTAAGCCTTTACCCTCAGCAGGTTGACAATAACACCTAATTGGTGTTTTATATCGCTAAATAAAGCGTGTTTTGAGTTTGAATTGGTCTCATAAATCACTCGAAACTAAACACCAGCTATATATACTTCCTTATTATTCTACAACCCCAATTTTTATGAAGTTGGGACGTTGTGTAAAATGTAATAAATAACAGAATACGATTACTTGCAAATCCTTTTCAACCTATATTCAATTCAATACACTACAAAGACAATATATTTAATGTTCAAACTGATAAACTTTACTGTTTTTTGCAAATATTCACTCACTTTGAATTTGATGCCAGCAACATGTTCCAAAAAAGCTGGGACAAGGTCATGTTGACCACTGTGTTACATCACCTTTCCTTTTGGACACTAATTGTTGAAGCTTTGTAGGAATTCTTTCCCATTTATGCTTGATGTACAACTTCAGTTGCTCAACAGTTTTGGGTCTCCGTTGTTGTATTTTGCGCTTCATAATGCACCACACATTTTCAATGGGAGGCAGGTCCGGACTGCAGGCAGGCCAGTTTAGTACCTGCATTCTTTACTACGAAGCCACGCTGTTGTAACATGTGCAGAATGTGGCCTGGCATTGTCTTGCTGAAATAAGCAGGGACGTCCCTGCAGAAAACCTTGCTTGGATGGCAGCATATGTTGCTCCAAAACCTGAACATGTTGCAAGCATCAAATTCAAAGTGAGCGAATATTTGCAAAAAACAATGAAGGTTATCAGTTTGAACATTAAATATCTTGTCTTTGTGATGTATTCAATTGAATATAGATTAAAAAGGATTTGCAAATCATTGTATTCTGTTTTTACTTACATTTTACACAACGTCCCACTCCCAACTTCATTGGAATTTGGGTTGTATATGGATGTCCGCACTGTAGCATACAGCAGTCTTTTTTGGATGTCCAGAATGTAAGCATGCCACATTGAGCTACTTCACATTGACATAAATCCTTTCTGATCAGATGGACCATAGACACGTCAGATCAGGTGTAAATGAAATGACATAAAAGAGTAACCCACACTGCCACCTCCAGAGGTGGATCGAGATACATTTTGACACCTTTTAGTTAGACCTGTGGGGAAACACATACCAATGAAGTCACAGCCATGTTGGTTCATAACATCCTTGTTGTCAGTTTGTCACTGTCAGCTGTAATCAATGTAAACTATCCAGAATTTAGATATATATATTAACTGCACTGTACATTTACCGCATGTCAGCATTTTATGTAATTTTTATAAACGCACACGAATTGCCTTACATTTATAATGAAAAATAGCCCATTGATAGAGAGAGAATATCAAACCCCGCTTTTAGACCACACCCAAGTATTAATCTCAGAGCTGCCTAAAGTTTGCTAAATCAATTCATAAACTTTGGTTAAAGCCGGGAAATTACAGTACTTCAATACGCAGCAAATGCTTCAATGACAATGGACTCTCTTGACCTTTTGTATGTTATAGTGTGCTACATTTTTCTTATGGCTGTTTTTCAGCCTGTCCAGGTGGCTTTATGCTGATATATAGCATGTATGTATGTAAGTATATAACCGTTGGCTTGCCAGCACTCATCTACAGTAGGACCTGTAATATGGCTTTCACACCCAACACACACCATGTAGGGGTTTGCAAGGGAAGGCTCAATGTGCACAATGTGAGTCATGGTTTCTGTCACAGTTAACTGCTCCTTCCCTTCTTTTTTTTGTTCTTTTGCTTATGTTTGCTTTCCACTTGACATTTTATTTTAGCAGGCTTGTTTTGATACTCGCAATGTGTCTGCCGAGTAGATAATAACACATTATACACCGGGTATGCAAACCAGCATTTATACGGAACACCACGCCACACAATGCTTATGGTTCAGGTTGTGTTTGGCTCTCTGCTATGACAGTGGTGACAGCTCTACAGGCAGTCCAAGGAATTCAGGCCACCCTATTACCCCGGCTCACAGTTGGATAAGAGAGAAATGTAGCATCACGTGTAGCTTATAGGCACAGCCTTACCCTACGAGTAAATGCATACTGGATCAGCACACGTAATTCAATGAGGTGGAATCCTGTGTTGAGGTCTGGCAAACATGTCTGCACAACATCAGGGCTTACTGAGGCTTATTAAACTATAAACAATAGTAACTATTCAGCCACATAGGGGGAACTGATTTGTTGCTACACCTAATCAGTTTTCCTATGTGGCTAATGAGTTGTGCAAATTATACAGCTTATTTAAGGCTAGACTGAGCAAAATCATGTGTAAGCGATGTTAATTTTGTCATTGCTATTGTGTTACCTCATGTTATGTTATCTCGCAATAGCTTCTCTCTTTGAAGGGTGCATTTCATTGCAGTTGCATTATTCGGTTGAGTATAACAGGTCAGTCATTTACGTAGAACACCATAGATCACTTTATTAAAAAAAAAAAAAAAACTCCTCGGCAGTCCATTGGTAAGTTGGAACATTCAACTGTCATGTTGGAAAACCAGACAGGACAGTTTGACGTTTACATTTGTGTCACATGATCTGTTCCTCTACTGGGTGTGTGTGTGGCAGATGATGAGGTTGACCTGCAGCGCTGCTCCACGGGCAGCGAGGGAGGCAACTCTGGGGATGGATCACCTCCACCCAGGCGCAGAGGCAGGTTCACCAGCTTCGGGAAGATCTTCAAGCCCTGGAAATGGAGGAAAAAGAAACCCAGCGACAAGTTTACAGAAGCGTCTATCCGTAAGTATAAAGTCACTTGGTTTTATTGATTTCTGTTTTAGCGTGTGGTTTCTTGCAAATGAGTGTGACACCATTTTCTTTATTTATTTTCAGAACTGGAAAGAAAGATTTCGGTCAGGAAAAGCCGGCAGGAGTTAATTGAACGAGGCGTGCTCAAAGAAATCCCCGATAACGGTGATAAAATGTTCCGTTTGAAACTAGCGATGCATGTTCGATGATAATGATGTCTAACAGTGTTATACATTGGATGGATGGATTTTCTATGTTACATTTGGTGCAGGATATTTCCATAGGCACGCAGGATTACTATTAACTTGTCATTAGTGCACACATCCTGTGCAGTATCTAGGGTAAACCCATCCTTGGTTATCTGAAGGAAGACTCGCTAACCCCTCCCCCTTGCAGAGAACAACGACGTCAACCGCCACAAAGCCCCGCCGGTGAAGAACGGCCACCCGGCCGACGTGGACAGGCTGTCTGAGGCGGCGGTACGAGCATCCCGGGGGGAGTCGGCCAACCGGGGCGGCAGCGCCCCCCCGCCAGACGCCGACCGCCGCAGCAGGATCCCGTCGGACGCCACCCGCGGCAACCGGGCCCCGCTGGACGTGGACTCCCACGCACGGCCCGCCGCCGACACAGACAGGCGCAGCCGGCTGCCCTCAGACCTGGACAAGAGGGCCAGCACCTTGCCCAGGAGGGTGCCACAGGACGAGGCCCGCTACCGCAAGGAGGAGAAGAGGGAGGAGAAGAGGGAGGAGAGGAGGGAGGAGAGGAGGGAGGAGAAGAGGGAGGAGAAGAGGGAGGAGAGGAGGGATGATAGGAGGGACGAGAAGAGGGACATTAGGGAGGAGAGAAGAGACATGAAGGAGGAGAAGCCCAGGATGGAGGAGAAGAGAGACATGAGGGAGGAGAAGAGAGACATGAGGGAGGGCAGGGAGGACAAGCAGAGGAGGGATGAGAGGAGAGACATGAGGGAGGAGAGGGACAGGGAGAAGGAGGACAGAGACATCAAGGACAGGCGAGAGCGGATAGACGACAAGGCAGACAGGGAGAACCGGGAGAAGAAGCAGAAGAGGGACGGTCGAGGAGGGCCAGAGGACAGGGACAGGAGAGACGAGAGGCCGGATGAGCGGGACAGGAGGATCGAGCAGCGGGACCGCCTGGCGGAGGAGCCGTGGGGGGGCTCCCTCCGGCCCATGTCCGAGGCTGACCTACGGGGCGTCCTGCTGAAGGGCTCCACAGACGACAGCAGGAGGCCACGGCCCGCCTCTGAAGCAGACCGCAGGACCACCCTGCCCAGGTTCCCACCAGCCGAGGAGTTCAGAGGACGGACTGGTAAGAGATCTGGGGGAGGGCTGTTTTAATCCCACACTTTATTGGTGATTATTGTGCACGTACCTGTGTGCCCAAAGGAGCGTTTCACACTTTACCATCTAAACCCAAATGTCCTGCCTCAGCAGAAACGTGCCTCATCGCTCCCAGTATCTCCCAAGTGTGCCAACATACTTCACACACTGATGTTACTTAATATTTCAGGCAGTGGGCTCAGGCTGTATTACCAATAATAATGTCACTGTGCTTTTGACCGCTGGCTAGAAACAGAATTGGCTTACTCTGCAAAAAAAAAAAGCGCAATATTGCTGACATCGGCAGCAGGCAGGTCCACTTACACACCTGATGGATGGACACGTTTTGAACCGAGTGTAATGCACGTCTTTAATGGTTTTCATGGTGCGCTGTGCTCTCTGACCTTTTTTAAAAGGGTTTAAGCCATTCACCACCTGAATTAGACTAACAAATATTTCCTCCCCTTTGCTTAAGCTCCCCAGAAGCTGCTTAGTTTGCAAGGTTGAGTAAGGGATAAGCTTATGTTGTTCAATGTGTGTGTGTGCAGCCTGCTGCCCTGCTTAACATGTGTCCTTCCCTGTAGAGTCTGCTGGCGTCCGCTTTGCCCCTCCCCCTGACCCTGACGCCACCCAGGACTCTCTGAGGGCGCTGCCCCCGGCCAAGCAGGCCATGATCCCCCCCGCGCGCCTCCTGGTGCCCGCCAGCAGGGAGCCTCAGTCGTCGTCCTCCTCCTCGTCCTCCTCTTCCTCGGGCTCCTCGGTGGTTGCCGTGGCGGTGGCCAAGCCCCCCAGGACGGTGTCCCTAGTCAGCGACGACCCCCCGCCACGTCCGACCCCGGCTGCTCCCGCTCCCCCCTCCTCCTCAGCAGGCGCTGACTCCAGCGCCCCGCCTCCGGTGCCCCCCCACGCCAAGCAGCCCCCTGTTCCTCCGCCCAAGCCCTCCAACCGCAACAGCAACGGCGCGATGCTTGGTGAGTTCAGCTGGCTTGCCTCCCTGTCTGCATGCTGTAGTTACCTCTCATAGTGTTCCCTGGTGTGTGAAGGTCCATAGGGATGCAGGCTCTATATACGGTGTAAGGGCTCCCTGGCCACTTGTTGGATTATTGCATTGAACTGCACTGTGTGTGTGTGTGTGAAGGAGGAGGTATTATGCCCCTTCCCTTGACCCTTCTCTTTCTCTGCTGCAGCACACCTGGCTAGGATAACCTCTGGTCCTTGTTGCCATGGTGTTAAACAGGCTTATTAGGTTCATTTTTAATCACAAGAGGAAGTCCCTTCCCCCACATTGCCACTGTAGGTCATTGTGTTGTCACATGTTTATTTCCTTGTTTGTAGCCTGCAGTGTAGCTGTGCATTGCTGTGTCTCTTGAGAGAAGACAGGCTGTGGCTTGTCTCCACCGCACAAGCACTGCTCCCTCCTGCAGCTCTCTGCAGAGCGCAGTCTCCTCGTCCCCTGCCACAGCTTGCCCCAGCTGCCCTTGTTTACAGCCTCCAGCGCTGTATCGCTGCATCCCACGCTCTCTATGACAGGCATACATTGGCATTTGTCAGGCACACTCCCCGTGCATGTATTGTATGACTGGTTCACTTCACACTTTGGTACCATAAGATTCATTTATTTATGTAGCAGTCCCTGAATGGTTAGTATAGACTACCGTAGAATACTGATAGCCAGGGAACGGGTTTATATAGTGATATAAATCAAAGGATTTGGACAATAAGTAAAAATATACAATTTAAAGAAACGTATTGCTTTTCTCTCAGTTATTATATAGGCAGCATGTACGGTGAACTGTATAAAGATCCTAATCTGAACAGTTTAACTCAAACCATGTCCTGTGGCCTAGTCGGCTGGTTTGGAGACCACTGCCACTTGCCTTATTTGCTCTCTGAGAGTGCGTTGCTAATCACGGATGTCGACAGGCACCACTATGGCACTAGAGGCTTGTGTGTTGGTTGCCTGGGAGTGCACTCATACATACTGTATACTGTAACAAGGACACTTTTAGTGGTTTGGAATAGGAAGAGAGTAGAACAAAGCCCGACATCCACCTTATTACATGTTTGCTTTAGTTTCTGTTTTAAATGTTACACGTTTATGACAATGCTTCTTCAGTGTTAAGTGTATTTAACAAAATGGTTTCCATATTTTATTTTCACATGGAAGTTAACTGGATAGCAACACAGATACTCTAAACACACAAGAACCAAATAATTTTCCGTTCCGCCCCACCAGCTGAACCTTGGAGTCCCATATTTAAGCACCCCTTCCTGAGACCGCCCCAACCTCAAGACCTTCATGACCCTGGTACACCAAACCCTTAAAAATACATAATCACTGCTAGTAAATACGGACTTAAGAGCTTTAGGCAAAAACGAGACTGACTATCTCTTCCGTATGATCCTTTTTAAAAACCAGCCGTTTCTAACCATGTTACTTACCCAGCAGCTATACAGTATCGTTTTCTACCCTACAGCACAACAGTGTTATCTTATCTTATCTTATCAAGCAACACCCTACATGCTGTCATATGCTTTGATTTGTCTCTGTAAAACCACCTTGCAGGCAGATGATTAATGGAAACATTGTCACACTGTGTGTCTTACTTGTATATTTGTTTGGCCTTGGAAAAGGCCAAACAACATTTTCCCTCTCTCCGTGTTTTGGATTGCACAGTCAACAAGGAACTTTCTGCTGATTTAACAGAGTATTAAAGCCTAAAAGTAGCCTGACTCCAGCCAGGTTACCCTGTGGTATGACTCTCCATGTCCTGCCAGTCTTCCCAGCACTTCCCTGGCCCTGACATACAGTATGCACTCGTTTCTGCCAGTGTCCACACCGAGCGGGAGCTCTAAGGTCAGGCAGCCAGGTTACTGGAGCAGTTGGCGGTGCCAGGGAGAGCTAGGCCTTTACCTGTCCCTACCTGTCTACATGCGCCACAGGGCAACCCAGACCTGCTCAGGTACCAGGAAGGGGCCGCTGCACCTCTGTGCTCAGCCCTGCTACTGCACTGCATGTCACAAGACAATAATGCAGTCCAAATGATGCCACCAGTGCACTGCATGCAGGATTGAAATACTTGGTGTTCACTAAAAACTGTTGTAAACAACATGAGCAGCATGTTGCGAATACCTTCTAATAAAGCATCTGTCGCTCGGCTGACTGAGCAGCCAGTGAAGTACTGTAGGTGTCTGTGTGTCTGACTAGCTTGATCTAATTGTTTTCAGTCTCCATTTAACCAATGTGTATTGTACAGATGCATTGCCTGCAGCTTAGCTTGCATGCACTCAACCTTCACCAGACCAACCACCTTAACAGACATCATTTCCTGACAGGATTACAAGCAGTGGAGCCCGCTCAGCCTGCCAGTGGTGGTCCCAGTGGTGGTCCCAGTGGTGGTCCCAGTGGTGGTCCCAGTGGTGGTCCCAGTGTGGCGCCCGCCCCTGCCAAGCGCTCTCCACCAGTCCCGCCCACAAGGAATATCCCCGTGGTCAAGCGCCAGTCAGTGGAGCCCTCCCAGGCCCCGGAGCCACCCACCTCTGAGCCTGCCTCCAACACCGCCGTAGCGGTACCGTCCCCCACGCCAGACACACCGGAGGACAAGAAGCCCGCGGTATCCCAGCAGCCCTCTCCTGAAGGCATGACGTCACCTCCTGCCCACATCCCTCCATCTCCGCCCAGGGTGCACTTCCGACCCCCGCCCATCCCCACCGCCAATCCCCCCATGCACGTGGACCCCCCTGGACTAAATGTCCCCCTTCACGTGCTCATCCAGAGAGCCCTGGCCAGCCCCGGGGTGGCCCATCCCAAGCAAGACGGCTCCCAGAGGGCCCACTCCCTCCTCTTTGAGTCCCCACCGGAGTTCCTCGCTGAGGCAGGGGGAGGATCACGGTACTCTCTCCCCATCACTATCGAACCGCTGAGACTGTAAGTATGCTCTTTATACGTGCTAATAAGATGTCAGCCAGGCTGAGATAAAGACCCGCCTTGTATCTGGTTAGACTAAACCAGCTGATTCTCTTCAGCTACCTGGGGGAAACCCAGGCAGTCAGCTGCTTCAGGGCGCTAGAGGAGCAAATGGCGGGTTAGCTCTTCACCATCATAATTCACTTTCTTTCCAAATCTGCTTTACAAATGACTTTAGGTAGACGGATGGATCTCAATGGCATTATAGCTCTCTGTAAAGCCCAGAGTTCCTCCTGAGCTCACTGCACTGTTTGTTTTCAAGCATGCATGTGGCTGTAGGAGGGGGGTGTTATTGCAGATGTAATCCTTTGGTGGGGGTGGGTAGTAAACCACACATGTATGGGAGAGGCACACACACACAAGTTGGAAAGTGACCATTATTTATATATATTTATATAGCACTGGTTTTAACCGTAAGGGTTGTTCCATATGCACAGGTTTTATACACCACATCAATATAACCATCCGCCTCTCCCTCTCCCTCCAGGCCAGAAGACGACGACTTCGACATAGAGGAGGAGATGAACAAGCTGAGGCCTCATCGGCAACATTACTTTATGCCTGAGATGGAGCCCCGCAGCCGCATGGGCATGGTGGTGGAGAACCCCAGGGTCTCCGTCATCCCCGAAGGCCATAGGTCTGAGGACAGTGACGAGGAGGAGGAGGAAGAGGAGGAGGAGGAGGACACAGACTCTGATGGGCCCATCCTCTACAGAGATGATAAAGATGAGGATGAGGAGGAGGAAGGTCCTCTGAGTAAGTACAGACTGGCGGCCATTCATCGCTATTGTATAAACAACCTTTTACACAATAGGCACTATAAGGGTATAACTGAGGAAAAGGGCATTTTGCCTGTTTGTATACTTTTTCAAAGGGTAACTCATTAATTAAGAACACTTGATTTTTGTAAAGGCCGCAACATTAGTTTACCTTCCCTATGTAAGAACAGTGTGTGCTAGTGTCCAGTTATTGATCATCAAACAGGATGAAATGACAACCCAACCTCCTCTTTTTCTTTTAAACTGCTATGAGCGCTATTACTTCACAGCACAAAGAGTTTGGTCCCCTTCTCAAGCTGACATCTGTATGCAGTTTAGTAATTATTCCTCACTGAAACTTTGTCTCCAACAATGACATCATTTCTACATTTGAACTAATTGCCTATGAGCTGTAACTTCCATATTAAAGTTAGGGCATGCTTATAAAATAACTAACTAAAATCTTCAGAAAATAATTCAGTCCATTAAATGAAAGTGAATACAATGGGTAGTTTCCACATGTGGTTATTGGCTGGAATGAGCCCATGCCTATTGGTGTAAATGTGCAGTGTGGTACGTAGAATACAGCATGCCCCATCACATGACGCTGCTTCCTTATGTGCCACAGGTGGCCTTGCCAGTCGGGTGATGAGGAAAGACACGCTGGCCCTGAAGCTGGACAAGCAGCAGGAGGGGAGCGAGGAGAGGCAGGAGGCACAGGGGGAGAACCGGGATGACGGGAGCCGGAACAACAACGAGCATTGGCTGGCATTGAAAACGCAGATCGGCACCGCACTCACACGGTAAACCGTCCCCTCAATTTATGGTCTGAACCTGTCACTCATCCAACCAGAGGAGGGGCTAATTAGTGGCATCATATGTTAGTAGTGTTTGATTAGTTCATTAAAGTGCTCGCCCACAAAAGCCTGGAAGTCTGGAGAAACAACCTAGAGTCTAGTTGTTATGTACTGTATTTCTCATGCTGTACAATGGGGTTAATTAATAGGGATACATATTACTGTCACTTATTACTAATTTTTGTACTCCCATCCATTGAAGGATGGGAGTACAATTTTAAAAACAGCCAGCCTAACATTTAACAATATACAAGACACAATTCATAGTGTCCCAGAACTCAGTAGTTAGTGCACTGTACTGAAGTATTCCCTCTAATGA
>JAODUG010012509.1:0-24593 GCA_027564795.1 Aphredoderus sayanus | reverse complement strand
GCAGAGGCTGCAGCCCTTCGGGCCTGTCGGTACCTTGCAACTGCCTCCGGAGTCCTCCAGGATAACATATCCCGGAAAGCACTAAAATATAAACAAATAAACTAATAATAAAATACTAATATTACATTTCAAAATGTCCTAAAATGGTGCTTCTTTGTATTCCCTATGTGGAATATATATTTTGTGGCCTGATATATAGTATATACAGTATATGTACACATGCACATTAACACACATGTGGTAAAGTTTACTTAGCTTGGGTACACATTACATTTTGCAATTACCATTTTTCATCGATGGCTGTTTTAATATTCTAGTGTGAGGTATGTAGATAAGTTGAGTGCAAGTCAAGCACAGGTATAGTTTGTCTTAGAGTTTAGCCATTTCTGTTATCAGCTTCCCCTTTACCACTGTGACTTTAAAGTTAATGAATGATTCGCGACCTACTGTATGGGGCAGCCGCAGCTGGGCTCTGGCACTTGGGCCATCTACACTGGACATGGGAGCACACTAGTGGAAGAGCACCTTTCTTCTTTGTGGTGTTTCTGTATCATGAACCTCGACTCAGCAGGGTGAGAGAGGCTTGAATTAGCATGACCAGCTGCAGACTTTAATAAAAGCTATAATCAAATTCCTCGAAGAATCTATAAATGCTAATTAGACTCATGAAAGACTTCATGACACAGGAATAAAAATCAAGCTCCCAGCCATTTGAATTGGCCCTCTAGTAAAGCAAAAAAATAAAAATATAAAAAAATTAATTCATGTAGCGTGAGATAAACATATTATTCCCAAAAAGTAGCATGGGAAATTTCTATTCAGTGTCTATTCTGGGAGAAGACGCAACCTCATAAACACTTTTCCTTCACCCTGACTCATTCTCCAGTCTTTCAAACTTTAGAGTAACATCAGAATAGCTCACTCAGCTTGTTACCAGAGGGGACAGCATATGCTGTAGGAGGGATGGCACATAGAACATGCAAATAGCCTACAAGGCCGAGGGAAACAGAACTGCACATAAGATGCATAAGATACATACAGTATAGAGCTGTTATAGACTCAAAGACAATGAATCAGTGGATGTGGTTATGAACTCAACTACAATGAATCAGTGGATGTGGTTCATTAATATTCACATATACGGCAGTGAAATAAAATATTCTAAATGTTGTAGATTATGTAGTATGGAACCTTGGAAATAAAGAAGTATATGTTGTTATTTTCTGTCCATTACTTCTATCATACTGTATGTTGACCTGTTATACAGGTCTGTTGTAGTACAGTATATTTCATATAGCGTATGCCTCTTTCACAGGCATACAACCTGCAATGTTACATGCTTCACTGTTTGTGATTATAATATATTTTAACATTGTTGCAAATTCTTTTGAAAGTAAATATAAAATTAGAGATTGCTTGATACAGTAGGTTACTCAAGGGTAAATCTGTATGTATACTGTACAAATACAGGAATAATATCAAGTATATTCAATTAAACTAATGTATGTACATACTGTAAGTGAATTATGATAATATACTGTAAGTCTAGTCACTCTCATTAGAGCAGATCACATTTGGAGGTACAGTTATAGGTTTTGTTGTTTTTGCCTTTAAGGCCTCTATACATAGCTGGTCCAGTCACGCATGCATGAATGTACAGTATATACTGCATGAGTGTCCCATCAAAACATCTTTTATAGAGTCCCTTTAATTTAGATTTATGTATACTTTTATGCTCAAGTCTGTGATGACTTAATACTTTAACTGAATAATGAAAAAAATATGTCCTGCTGGCTTTTAGCCATCTACAGTATGGTTCAGTTAAATATGTAAAATAGTAAGGTATTACAATTATAAATTGTACTATAAGTAGTATCTCAAAAGTACAGCAACCATGACTAATGTTAAAAGAATGGAACATCCCATTATTCCCATCATGTTGGAACAGACACATCAACATGATTGGATTTGTTCAGGACAATCATTATGCAAATCATGAATCCTAATTCCTTAAATTGGCACATGTCATATTTAAGCTGATTATATCAAAATCATCTTGTCTGCTTGTGGTGCATGTTAATTTGATGATATCAGACTCATTTAGTCTGTTTGCATTGTAATGAGCATAAACCCGCATAGTGGATACTCAAAAACGATAATTTCCTCTGATGGTGCACTAATGCTTGTCAGGAGCAATGCACAAAAATTACATTGATGAGATTTGTTGTAACAGACTTCATGTCATCTTTCCATCCCACCCTAGTACATTACTAGCCTTAAGACTACTTATGAATATTCCATTCCAGCACGCACCATTAACGTTTGTCCCGACATGATCAATAAATCAGTCAACAGAATCTAAAAATAAATCTGGCCACATCTTGTGGGCCTATTGAAACATTCTAGAGAGCTCTATGGTAGGGAACACACTAGCATGGTTAGATATATTCTGATTTTGCTAGCTACAATTTGAAAAGCTAGCAATCCATTGACCTACAGTATCAGCATCAACTACAGTACATTACTGTTGTGAAGCAGCAGTGCTCATCTTTTTGCAAATGATCCACATGTGGTTCTTGTTCTGGTTGGTGGATAGTGGTACAGTCATTTTCTAGTGCCTCTGTTTGAAAATCAGCTTCCTACATTTATTCTTATGATTATTTGAAGGTACTTGCTAATTATGTATTTGACCCGTTGGCACTGCCTGGTTGACAAACATTTCAATTCCCAGGTTAATATTTAAAATACCGCATGGTACTGCCTCAACTCTACTCATTTTTGGTACAAGGTACTTTGCTTTTCACTGCAGATAGTAGCCCTGCAATATAGCTGGTCGTCATAGCGACACTGCTGTTGGAACCACTCCTGTCGATCTGTTTTAATAAGTGACTACAGAAATTGCAGATGTTATACTTGAAATATGTCCCATGTCACACATGTCCCATAAAGCAGTAGCAATTCTCTCTGACCAATCACCATTTTGTATCACCTCAACTCACGTGGAACCTCTATGGAGGTGATACCAACAAAGCTACCAGGTACCTTCCTGTTATCCATAACTTTTCCCAATGGAAAACCAAAAAGGAGAGTTAAGTCAAGTTCAGCCGAGCCGATACCATGCGGAGGAAAAATGGCATATATATTATTATTTACAGTATATGAGAAATCTTGCAAAATTATTATTGTTTAAACAGGATTTGATGCAAATCAATACACACTTAAATCTACATGCAAGGCAGACTAACCTCAGTGATGGGTTGGATGACCTGAGACACCCTCTGACTAAAACTAGTTGTTTGTAGAATGGTCATATGTTTGCTTTAAACCACAGTGACCTGGGGGCAGCGTAACATTCTGTGGCCTTGACCGCCTCACCACCACTATCCCTGGATGAAAATCAAGGCTGTGTGGGCTCTCTGGGGAGACAGGCAAGAAGGCACAGGGAACTTGTTGGAGATAGGGTGATATAAACTATGGCTCCACTAGTATCAGAGGTTCCAAAAAACACATATCTGTATCACAGTCATTTATGATTAATTATATACCTGTGTTATTAATTGATGCTCTATTGAGACTTGCCCAAAGAATTATAAAACAGTATTTTATTTTTTCAAATAATCCATTATTGTTTCAATGTTGTCAGACAGAAAGTGATGGTAAGGGTTCAGGCGTGGATTATATAAATTTTATTGGGAGCAATAGTAGAGTCAGCAGAACAAGCATATTGTACCCTTTAGCATAACAAATCATTTAAATTTCACCAGAGAAGGCTAGAAGATCAATGCAAGCTTGACTGCAGAACCCGACATGACATCACAAACTCAAACACCAATCAACAACCGCCTACGGTGACTTAAAGGTCACCAGGAAGGGAATCGATCGCTTCAGCTTCAAGCCTAATTGGTTGGTATTGAAAAACCTGAACATATTAGATTGTATGTTAAATGATGCGGAAAAATAGGACATTTTTAATAAAAAAGATAAACCACAAAGGATGGATTGATATTGATAATTAGACAAGTCCAGTACCAGCAGGTCATTTCTGGATAAAGCTTTGCATCGTAAATGGTGGCTAGGAGAGGGGATGGCGCAAATGTCTCATTAAACCTGTCGGCGGATTACTGGGGTTTCTACACAAAATTGTGCCCCTTGACTAGGTGGGACGATACATTATGGCAAGCGAATCATTGAAGACATAAACACACACCCCCAGCCACCTGCTACAGTATATACAGTACGACCTTACAGTTGACTGTTAAGAGTTCTGCGCCAATCAGAATTCACATCAGTCATTTGATAGCAGTGAACAAGCCGTGCAAATGATGACACAGAGCAATTTCCTCCGTCTTGCTGTCAATAATAGACAGTTATTTAAATGTGATTAAACATGCCCTCCGTGCTGTCGATACTGATGCGATCGTTTCCTCAAATCACAGGAAGTGTGTCATCAGGGTCTGATGAAAAGTGTGGTCCCCAAAATAACACCCCTACACTTCTCAAACACATGACTCTGGTCCTAAACCTCACCCTTTCCTGGCCGACAGTTGCATCATTCCATCCGGTGTTGTCTAATTATGGACTTCCTGGAAGCAGAGTCATGGCCAAACAACATCTAGCCCACAGACAAGAAACTGCAACTGTAATGGCTGGCAGTGTACTGATGCCCACAGTGTAGTCTGCCTGATGATAGCCCCATACACTGGGAAGTAAATGTAGTTACATTTACATGTACAGTATTTAGCTGTATTTTTATCCTTAAATACTTTTCAAAGTACTGTATAGTTTCAGTGTCAAAAGTTGAATAGGTCACACACCAGTCATCATACAAAAACAACATTTTGTAAAAATAGCATGGCTTCAGGGATTACAGTACATTTCACATACCGTAGAATTATATATGAACAATCCTCAAAATCATTGAAAACTGCGTAAATACAAACACATTAGCCTTCTGAGTTGATCCTGTAGCACAAGAAACAAAACATTTTATTTAGCAAGTCTGTATGCTTGTGTATAAATAGCGTATTTCTTTTTCTTTTTATTTTATTTTAATGGATTTAGACATCTGCACAAACTTGACCCTTTGTGTCAGGCAGTGGGCAGGGGCAGGATGTGGCTCACACCAGCACCACAGCAGGACTACCAGTCATACCAGGTTCTTGTGTAACTTACAGGCTATAAACTAAGCCACAGCTGAAGGGAGGAAGTGATTTTTTTAATTGGTTAATTGAGGACATGCATACAGTAGGTTCTTAATACAACGCTTCTCTTCCAACACACTGTAAATAACAATTCAGAGAAATGTATAATAAATATAAATGCCAACATCATCACATCTGCCACCTTTCTGTCAGCCTTTTCTGTGACTTAGCCTGAAAAGAAGTCAAAAAGTATATACTGTAAGGTACAGTATAGTTGTTATTTTCATAATTTTGATTTGTTTCAACATAAATTGATTCTTACTGTATATTGGCCATGTTGCAGTATTTCAGCCACCCCTTCCAATATGCGTTATACAGTCTTGTGTACTTCATATACTGTGGCCACCAATGGAATAATCCATAAATTACACTTGTCCCATGCAAGCATTGATTTGCTAATGATTTTATTATTGGCCATACAGTTGGGAGCAATCCATCTTTTTGCTGAGCATATGGGAATTTGATTAAATAACATAAATCGGCAGATTTACAGACAGAGTTGATTTGTCAGGCTAAAGGCAATATCCAGATCCAATGCATTTGGTGTGATATCTCAAACAACTTTGTCGTGGTACACTAATGTGCTTAATTGCCTAATTGCTTTTTTATTGCTAGTGATCTGGCTTTGGCTCTGCCATGTGAGATATCGTACACCAATGATCTGCCTTCGAGGCATAAGACTTTAGTACAATATTCACAACTAATATGACAGGATGTTATAGCCAATACACCCAAACTTTACCAGTAATTATCCTAAGCTGTTATGTTACAATGAATGCATGAATAAAAGTTCCCCTCTCAATAATAAGCTATTCTCTTTACAGGCTATGACAAATTGTAATTTTAAGCAACATTATGCATTGTACTGATAGTTAGAGGTGCAACAACAATAATGAATCACATCAACTTGTTCTATAAGCATAAACAGCCAATAACTCAAATTGAAAACATAGGTTACCCTCACTTTTACCCGTGTGCTTGTTTTTCATCTGGTTAATTGAGGGCATGTGTGGGTTCATTATAAAACACCACCCCTTTGTTCTACAGCATGTGCATGAATACAAGACACACTCACACAGTCATGTATCGTATAGCTAATAGACTGGTGGGTTATTATATATAGTTATATGGGTATAACATATAACTCTGATAGTGTCTTTGTATACTTGATCTCTCTCTCTCTCTCTCTCTCTCTCTCTCTCTCTCTCTCTCATATATATATATATATATATATCTCACACACATACAGATAACTAGATTAATTTGCACAGACTTATCTCTAACCTCTCCTGGACACTGGTCACCGCAGTAATATTTGAAGGGAACAAATTGTGGACTGTCAAAGTGATCTGATTACACACAGCCTGCTTCTGTTTGTACCACCGCCTGACGTCAACAGGGGAGAGGTAACGCTTTAGCTGGCTGCTTTGATTGTGTAGCCGGGCACCAGGCAATAAAAACAGAAGCATCTGCTCCCCTCTGGGGCGTCAGATGGCCAAACAGGAACCATGGCTGTCAACCAATTGTTTGAAGAAGTCATGACAGAGCGGCAGGCTTGCTATCTGTGGTTCACATGAGAGTCGTGTCATTTCCGTAATCAATGCGGTCAGGGTTAATCGTCAACAGCAGTGATAAAGGTTCAGTTTGACCCTAGCCGGGCTAGACCAGAAGAGAAAGAAGGCTATAAATATTTTTTGTTGCATTAAGGGTGAGCAAACATACAGTACCTCCACTTCAACACTTACAGTACTGCCTTGGAGATCATCTGAGATGTTTTGGTTTTTCTTGTTGTTTCCCCATGTTCTTTCCTTTCTTTATAAACCATGAAGTGCCGACATACTGTACAGTACTTACATGCACATGTATCTCTCTGAAAGCAATGATTAGCTGCCTCCCTACAGCTGTGTATCCATCTGAGAATGGATTTTCAGGATGGATAATATGCCACACCACATGTTTAACCCTCCTGTCACCCCATGGGTTAGGGTAAAGGAAGGTTTGCTTAGAGGTATTTTGCGGGTCTTTATTGCAGGTTAATCTTCCCATTGTCCTTGAGTCAAAATGGTTAGGTTAAAATTAGGTTAATAATTAACAATTATTTTATTAATATTTAGTATTAACCTTCCTGTTGCCCTAGGGTTGATCCAAAATGTTACATTTTGAGGGTCATTTTGACCCAAGGATAACATGAGGGTTAAGACCATCTGGGAATGGTCCATGACATAAAAATGATTCTGCGCAATACAGTGGGCCGGCCCCCAAACACAGTAACTAATTCCAATCGGACATCTGTGGGATAAGATGCATCGAGCTGTTCTGAGTCGAGATCCTCTATTCCAGCCAACAGAAAGACTGTGGAAATCATTGAAGTCTGCTCGGGCAAGCCTCCCCTGCGGAAAGCTTTCAAAACCATGTTGAGTCTGTGCCCAGACAAATTGAGGCTGTTCTGAGGGCCAAAGAGGCTGCAGCGCAATGTTATGAAGGCATCTCTTATGCCCTCTGTCGCTCTTCGAAATGCTAATTTTAAATGAAAGAAGCCCTGGCAGGACTTGGTCAAATAATGAAAATGCATATTTTTTATATTTTATTCAGCGTAGTGAAATACAGTATATTTTCAAGTGAATGCTTTAAATTTCTATTGCTTTTAAGGTGACGTTAGAACACAAAGTTCTGTTCTCTCTTAATGAACACACATTGACCTCAAAGTAGGAAAGTTATTGGTAAAGCTACTCCTTGGAAATGAATGTGTGAAAATTATAGATTAAATGTATGAAATGTCACAGAAACACATTTCATTAAACCCACATGAAAACATTTTAATGTTTGAAGTTTGAATATTTCACAGAACAAATGTGAGTTCAGATTCAAATGTGTGTAGAGAAAGAGTTACAGTAGAGCACACTATTTTATATAGCACAGGTCCTCCTGGGCAATATAAATGAGCACTTTCTCTCATTTTCTTCTAAATAAGTTATTAAAAGAATAGTTTATATACTGGATGAGCCATGTCAACTTGCAAGCTAGAAAAGTTACAACCCTTATATTTCTGCTTCACAAACTTTTATGGTAGCATTGTGTTATCAGCTCAGCTGCTCCCACGCAGATAGTGTCAGTATGCAGCCCACGAACACTGTACCTTCTCTCCGCTTATTGCTTCTTTAAGCTTTGATGAAGGAAGTCAAGAGAGTGATGGTTTCTCCACCTTGGATCCAATCCAAGAATTACACTGATAAACTATTATTTATTAAAAGACATATTCTAATGCTCAATGCTAAACCACATTGCATAGATGTAACCCCTAAATGAACCAATGCCAGTCCTCAACTAGACTATTTCTGGATTTACTGGTGTCATTGTAGAAGCTAAGATATTCATGTTTAGTAGTTTACTGTAATGTGGGATGACTTTTGCTAGAGAGCCTACAGCATGTTGAAATGTGGATTGTAATTCAATAATTCATGAAAATGACATACTCTGTACAATCTAACAAGCTATAAAGTTGTAGAACTGTACTTCTTCCTGTAGAGTTATCATGTAGTTCATTGACTCATTAAATCTGCAAAGGTTTACATTCGTGATGTTCTCTGGGTCAGAATGACCCAAATCCCTAGCTCTTTGTGGCAGATAGAGGGCGCTAAACCTAATTCTACAGCTTACAAAGACATATGATGTGCACTGCTGGCACAACGAGGTGTGTGTTTGAAACCCGAGGACAACCGGAGGGTTAAAAGGCACATAAAACAACACAAATACCTAAAGAAATAATTAATAAAGAAATATATACACTTGGCAATGACAATTGAGAATCACACAAATCATACACAATCAGATGGTGCCGCCATGTGGCCAAATATGAGATTTCTGAGTACATTACGAGGTTAAGGAAAGGGGTTGAAATTGATCTACCTGCCATTATAAAAATATAGGTGACCAATACTGTAAGTTAGTGTATTTTCAGCAGGTGGTTATATCTTGGCTACAATGTGAAGTCTGTCTACCATGCATCTCCCTCTTTTCCATTTTCATTTTGCCACCTGTCATAGTACTCTTTCCTGATCTACCATAGTTTTGTCATTGAGATAAAGAGATCGAAACAACAGGAATTCTGTATTGCTGTGCGTGAAACTACTGGCATCATTATGATTATTTTTCTCACTCTGCTGTGCTTGGCAGAAAGAATCAACACAAATACATATCTGGCAGAGTGATCTTAGCTACATTTATTATCTACAGTAATACTGTATTGTATGATAAACAAGCATGTATGTTTCTATGGAGAGGACAGGCTAATGTTGAATTGGTTTCACTCTGTAAGGTCAAGGGTCAAGCCCTGTGATGGTCCCTTTGTATACTATACTATGTTTTTCAGATCTGACTTACATACGGTAAGGTTATTTCTCGAACCAAACATGGTTCTATTATGGCATCAAAGGCCAATTAACCATTATTTACTCAAAGAGCTAACCAGAGACTGCATGAAAAACACAGTCTGACTAAGATGTTTTCCCTTGGAAACAGCCAACAGTCAACGATGGCCACTATGTCACCACCATATCCCTGAAGGCATTTTGAGCTTGTTCTCAGTGGAGTGGCTGAATGTACCATTACTCATGTACCAACAGCCTGGCACTTCCTGTCTCTTGCCCTGTGCCACAAGTTCTGACTGGTTCTGTCGCACCCCTCACAAGTTATGTTTACAACTCCTATTAGCTCACATTATTCACCAATTAAGACTGTGTCTGTAACTGGACATTTATTCCTCATTTTGAAATTAGCCGTAAAACAAATCAAAGGGATCATAAAGCTGCCTAACTGTGTTTAATGTGACTTAGCCTGATGGCCTTATAAAGTGAAACTTTCAACTACAGTGTATAAAATACTGCATACATTTTTTATATTTCTCCCCAAAGAGGAGTTACATTTAAATTAATAATTTAGTGGTATATTATTAAGTAAGGAAGTGACCTTTAATAAGAAAGCAAAATCTTTAAATCACTTTATTCTGTTATGTAATACAATATATACCGTTAAACCTTAAAAACTACAAGAACTCAAATGGAACTGTGTCTCCGTCCAACAAACCAAAAGGTTAAACATTCAGACACACAGACACATATTAATCTTTCTCTTAGTCCAGAGCATAAGAACCGTCTAAATCAGTCTTATAAAATAGGAGGAATACTTATATATTACATATACTGTACAGTCAGCCCGGTTGGGGAAGGTAGAACCCAGACACACAACACCTCAGAGCAGGTATCAGGGTTTATTTTAACTTTCAAGCGTCAGACAGACAAGAACTCACACAACACACATTAGACATGGAACCAACAAAGAGAAGAGCAAATACAAGGGCTTATATACCCGAACACAAAACAGGCTATTGGACAGGTGCTAACAAGGGGCAGGTGAAACCAATAGACAATCAACATGAGGCATCACACAGACTGGAACAAGACAGACAGACCCGGGAAGACAGCTGACTATAACAGGGAACACGTGGGGAAGACAAACTAAATCAAGACAAAGACTGGGGTAGGCAGAAGACCATAACAACAGTATATTATCCTTGTTGAACCCCTGCAATCTCTGGATCAAAAGGTTGCCCACTTTTTACATTGGCAAGGGAGTTCATGTACATCGCCATTTCCCAGGCACATAGATAATGCAATTGTGGATGCCTCCCTGCTCTGGACATGTTGTTTACCTCAATAAACCAAAGGGGACACAGACAATGATGGCTATAGGTTGCAAAGAGAATGCAAAACTATTTGTTATGCAAATATCTCTCTTTAGTATGTCTGAAAATGCTTTTAATCCCTCTGTGTAAAGGTTAGACACAGGTTTGTTTATGTGTGCGTGTGTATGTTGGCTATTCTGATGATTATGGCAATAAACATTTTATTTTTTACTTTTAATACCCTATAGCCTTGTAAAGTAATGCTTTATACATTGATGGTGGCATAAAGGGTTTCAAAACTAGCCAGTCACTGTAAGAAATAAACACATATTTAATTGAAAATAAAATAGATTATCCTCTTAACATTTCTTGCTGAAGTCAAAGCATTCACCATCACATTCATTCCTTTCATTTTTTTTTCATTTAATAAATGGACATTAAGTGCAAAACAATGTAGTAGGGCTGCAACTAATGATTATTTTCATAATCAATCTGGAGATGATTTATTTTATTAATTTATGTGATTAGAGTACACAATTTCAGAAATATAAAGTAACGAGGGCACAACATCAGCAGTTAACTTTTTGATAATTTTAAATTGTCTTGACTTGTGTTTAGACAAGGAGTAATTTTGTTTGGTTAGATTTTGAATAATGATAAATGGGTGATGAAAGAGACAACAAAATTTAAAGAGAAATATGAGAAGAGAGTAGTGAACCCCACTGTATAGGCCTCACAACTGCTATTTATTTTTATGGAAGATTTTTATAAACACTATTATTTGATATTAACTCTCTCAAACATGTACAGTACTGCATTACACACCACTAGAAGGAATGTCTTCTGTTCTAGCTGCCACAAGCAAATATGCAGATATGCCTTGTCAGCTGTTGTATGCAAAGCCTACAGTATGCCTATTGGTTATGCTCACTGAGGCACTAAAGCAACTATAACAGTTGGCTGGCTCAGACAGCACAATTAAATGCATAACACCTTATATGTTTATTTATCTCTTTAACACTGGACAAATTATATTACAGTATTTGTGCACAGACATGGAATACATTTTTATACTTTAGAGCATAGCATCAGTGCATGCCAAATTGTTTTGTTTGGAGCAAAAGATGAGTTGGGACAGCAGGCTTGCCTCTGGGAGCGCAATTTGTTTGCTTGTTAGCTTTAAGATCGTGTTTTATTTAGATGCACAAATCTGGCAGCGACATGGACTCAATGCCTCTGAGAGGATCGGCACAAGCCGAGCCAAGCTCGCCACGACTGGCCCACTTTCTAAGCACGTGTAAACATTGTACATTTTATTTCTCTTTGTAATCACATTTAGCTAAAGACACTTTGCCCGTTGGTGGTTAAAGTTTATGGTTCCCCAACCAACATGGTGCATTATGAGTCCCGTGTGACAAAACAGCCCAAAAGGTTTTGTTTTCATTTGTGTATATATTAAGCCTGGCAGTCAAAATGACAGCAATTGGCAGGTTGAATAAACTCTGTGGCACTTGTTATTCATTTAATCTAGTAATGTTGCAGGGTAAAACGCTATTCCAGGCTATATGAGTGCAGTAATTTCTTGAGTGTTTTTTCCCTGCAGTTGAAATGAATTGCATGTTTCACATTATCTGCAAACACAGAAAAATATCCCATGAGAATACTAAAGGCCTACTGTGTGTGTTTTGATGGCAAAACATCTATGGGAGTAAATTTATGTTTTTAAATGGTCAATATGTATAAATCTTCATCAACATAGTATATATTTGATAACAAATTTAGTCTACATCCACTAATGCCTTACGAATTAGTGTGCTTATTCAAAGACATAAAGACATGACAGGTCCACTCCACCACAGATTCTTCACACACCTAAAATGAACAGGTCAATAACGTCTCCACATTATTAGCATTGTGGGCAGTGCCTCCCTACTGTGTTTTCCAGGTTGGATTAAGGAAGAATGAACGTCCTCTGTCGGGCACGGTGAGCATTGCAGGCTCAACGTATCATTCCAATGCTCTTTTTTTTCTGATGCTCGCTTTCCATGTCACTGTTGCTACTTGTATGTGTATACGCAGCCAATCCCATCCGTATGACGCTGCCGAGGTTGGGCTCACAAGGGTTTGATCATAATTTAACACACCCACCGTGGAAAAAAACACTCCGGAGGAAAGGCGGTGTTGAGAGGCAGGACGTTTGCGGGACAAGTGAAGACGGAAAACCCTGCACCTGCCAAGCAGTAGCTTGATGTGACTTAAACGAGGGTTGGTGACAGCAGCTTTTGTCAAGAACTGGGACCGCATCCAGGTATCTTTGTACACCCGAAATAGCAATAGGCTATCCTTTTTTGTAGCATATATCTTAGGACTAATAAATATTGGACTGCGGCTTTATACCAGAAATACAGAGAGCATATGACATATTTTCATTGGGAGTTGGAGCCAATCCGAGAAACAGATCTTGAATATTATTTTGGGTTTTTATGAGGGTCTATTTCGCCACAACGGCACACAGACTGTCCCGCTGACACCTATTCTACAGCGCAATGAATGGAGAATACTCCTTATTGCGATTAGTGCTCGCTACGAGTAGCCTATACGCTCGTCCACCTGGCTGGAGATGAAGAATTCCGACTATTATAAGAAACACAGCCTTTGTACATAAGCATGGAGTTACTGACATAACATGGATTATAAACGGAATGAACACACCACATCTCCAAACTAAAAACGCTGTTTTTTTGTTGTTGAGTATTATCACTATTTTGCATCCACGCCAATGCTGTAGCGTGCGCTTTGCTTTGTGTGTTCGAAAAAATAACAAATATGATTTTGTTTCGTAAATTCCGAGTTTTCATCCTCATGGTGTTTTTAGTGGCGTGCACCATGCACATCATGATAGACTTGTTACCGAAGCTGGAGAAGCGGGCAGGAGGGGCAGATGGTGGTGACGGCGGCTGTCAGTGCGCGCACAGCCCGGGCGAGGACGCGCAGAACTGGGGCAAGCAGCGCGCCATGTCGGTGGTCGAAGCGGGCTGGCCTAACAAGCACACGCTGCGGATCCTGCAGGATTTCAGCAACGAGCCAAGTTCCAATCTCACGTCGCATTCCCTGGAGAAAATCACTGCACCCGGAGACAGGGCGGATGCCTTCAAGCGGATGAAACAGTTGCCCGGGGACGCGGAGGAGAGCAAGTCGCTCATAAGAGACTCGAGTGGCCGTCGGACAGTCACGGTTCTCGGTGAATCCCGTCTTTCAGCTCTGTTTGAGCACCCGCTCTACAAGGTCGACCTGCCTCCTTTTACGGACGACGACACCTTGTTCAACGTGAACACGGATATCAGGTTTAATCCCAGAGCTACGGGGAAACATGACTGGTAAGATGCTGTGCGTGTAGCCTACTGCCATACTGTAGATGAGCAGAACTCCCAACGTGCTTTCTGCCCTAAAAACAAAACAACACATGAAAATGAGTGCGTGTCGACTGTGCGATTGCGGATTTAGGCTAAACTATATTAAGTATATCATTCAATGTGCTTAGACAAATGAATGGCACCGATGATGCTCCGTTCAGTTAAACATTGCAAGATGCAACTGAAAGACTGTATCAGATTTGAATAATAATTTAAATTGAATAAAAAAGAATGGATATATGCATATATATACTGTACTGTATTTACATGTATATTATAATTTTGGATTATTGATAGTCCTTTTAAGTATTATTAATAGTTTAATTATATCTTAGTAACCCGTAGGCTAGGCATACAGTATGCTTGTAAGGCACAGTTTTGGTCCACATAAATATTGGTTCATTAAAACATTGTCAATGACTTATGTAAACATAAACTGACATTTTATAACCGTCTTGCTATAAGTAAAAGGCATGAATTATTTAACTCCTCCCAACTTTCTAAGTTAAATAAATATGACGTATTTCATCTGAACATAACAATTACTTAACCTAAATAACAAAAAAAACTGTATTACAGTGAGAATGAATCTAATCATGTTTGACGCCTTTTGAATGGGTTGACTTGACTCCCCTTTTCTCCTGTCTCCTCCTGTCTCCCTCTCTCTCCTCTCCCGTCCTCCCCTTTCTTCCCCTCCCCCTTCTTCCCCTCTCCTCTTGTCTCCTCCTCTCCTCTTCTCCTGTCTCCTCTCCTCTCCTCTCCTCTCCTCTCCTCTATCCTCTCTTCTACTCTAATGTCCTCTCCTCTTCTCCTTTCCTCTATCCTCTCCTCTACTCTAATGTCCTCTCCTCTTCTCCTTTCCTCTCTCCTCTCCTCTCCTCTCAGGCACAATGAGGGGAATGATGAAGAGGAGTACACCCCCACGGGGGAGGTGACGGTGGAGTCGTATCCCAACTGGCTGCGCTTCCACATCGGGATCAACCGCTTCGAGCTGTACTCCCGACACAACCCTGTGCTGGATGCCTTGCTCAAGGACCTGGTCAGTCAGAGGATCACCAGTGTAGGTGAGTCACCGCTGGCAAGTGTATTGTGTTATACGCCACTTAATGCAAATATATAATCAGCCAATCAGAAACCTTAGTGCATAATGACATGGTAGAAAGGTTCAGTTGGTTTTCAGACCAAACATCAAAATGAGGACGTGAGCTAAGTGACTGCATGTGATGACAGTGGGATGGTTGTTGGTCCTAGACGGGGTGGTTTATTCTACACGCAACATTCTCTAGTGTTGGACAACATTACTGTGTGGGAAGACAAAACACATCCAGCCAGCATGCAGTTCTGTGGATGAGAACACACTTATTTGCATGATATTGACCTGTACCAATACCTTGAAATGCAATATACCACGAGGGACTGTTTTAACCATATTGCCGCCCCTGGATACACACACATCATGCGCATGTGTGTGTGCACTCTCACACATGATACATAATGTGGTTTCTGTATCTTTTTAGGTGTCTCTGAAATTGCACGAGTGAATGTTCTATTTGTGGGAGTGTGTGTTTGTATATATGCTTGAATGAGCATAAACTAGATAACAGAAACCGTACACACTGTCACTATGTGGGCACGATGTGCGAGTTAAAAAATAAAAAATAAAACAACCCTCAGCATCTTGCCCATTAAAGCGCCCTCTCCTGTCTCATTGATAATAGTCTGCCCATCACTTCCGGCCAGTCTGCAATCATTCATGCTCACCAGAACAGCTTGTCTGAAGGTAGCTATAGTGTGTGTGCGCGTGTGTGTGTGCGTGCGTGTGTGTGCGTCTGTGTGTGCGTGTGTGTGCGTGCGTGTGTGTATGTGTGTGTGCTTGCGCGCATGTGGTTGTGTGTGCGTCTGTGTGTGTGTGTGTGTGTGTGCGTCTGTGTGTGTGTGTATGTGTGTGTGTGTATGTGTGTGTGTGTGTGTGTGTATGTGTGTGTGCTTGCGCGCATGTGGTTGTGTGTGCTTGCGTGCATGTGGTTGTGTGTGCGTCTGTGTGTGTGTGTGTGTGTGTGTGTGTGTGCGTCTGTGTGTGTGCGTCTGTGTGTGTGTGTATGTGTGTGTGCTTGCGCGCATATGTTTGTGTAGTCTATCCCCTCTGTTTACAATGTAGCTTCCATCAGTCAGGAGCTAGCTGACGTGCTTATGCTGTCTTTGCAAGCCGGCTACTTAAAACCTGTGTGTGTGTGTGTGCGTGTATGTGTGTACTTTTTGAATTCAAGCATACAGTACATGCAGCCTACTTTGTACATACACAAAAGCCTTGCAGCTTAACTATCTGTCCAAACACACAGCGGATATTATGAAGTTTCCATGTTCAGCAAATCAGCCCTGTTCTCCGCCTATGTCTCAATCTCTTTCTTGCTTGCTCTTGTCTTTTTGTCTCTCCTAGTATCTTTGTCTATCTATAGCTCTCTCTTTCTCCCTCCTCCAGACTCTCTCTCTCTTTCTCTCTCTCTCGCTGTCCCCCCCCCCCCCCATTGGGGCAAGCCAGGGCCTATTGCTCAGTCTTCAGCGAGACTCATAAATCATACATACAGGAGAGCGAGGCAGTACAGGTGAGAGCAGGATGAATTCATCATTATGGCACAAGAGGGAAACCTGGTGGTGGGAAGGCCTGGAGCTTTCCTAAACAGCAGCAAAGGGGAAGAAATATGGGTAAAGGTAGAGAGAGAGAGAGATCAAGAGAGAGAGAGATCGCGTAAGAGAGAGATCACGTTCTAAAAGAATCAAAAGAATCTTTGTAGAAACTGAAAGAATCAAACAGAACAAATACAGTAATTCAGAATGAAAACAGGGTGAAGTGTTAGTGGTGTGCTCTCATGTCAAACTTGTGTTTTCTGGCGCATGAGCCCAGAGAGAATCCATGGGAACAGTCATCCCAGCGCTGTTGGGATTTGCACCAGGGATTACCTTTTGTAGTTTACGATTAGAAGTGAATTCGGGTGACGGGCATTGAATTGAGGTCAGTTCCTCCAGGATTGTAGCTTATGACTGACTACAAGGTTGTGGCATTACAACGTTGTTTCACTAGCCGTCTCTCTAAGCTTTTGGACAGGTTTAATTCCTGTTTAAAGGGAAAGTTTTACATTTTTTCTTTTCCATTCCATTTTAAAATAGTTTTTCTTGATGTACGTCATTGAATGCATCCTGCGTCCTTTATGTTATGCAGTAAGTCCTGCTGCTGTTATCCTTAGTTAAATAAAAAATATTATATATATATATATATATATATATATATATATTAGACAACTTTTTCTTATTGGCAATTTTATATATAAAATATCAACTGTATGACCAATATGCAGATAGCGATTCAATAATACGATTAAATATATAAATTGTGAACCCATCCTTTAAGAGCAAACTATTTCTTAAAAGTACAGTCTTGACCTACTCCAGAAAATCTGACCTAAGCATTAATTTCTGTCTTATTTCATCTCAGTAGAATTCCTCCTCTATCAATGAGAAAATGACTTAACCTTGAGGCCAAACGGGTTATATTTTAGTGCAACTTTGTATTTCAAAATGTGGACTAAAATAAAATTAATTTACCATTTTAAGCCTTACGCCTTATTATATAATGATTGTGATAATATGAAAAATAGATATGATATGCTTTATCCTTTACCCTGTAGGGTGCAAGCCTGAGCCTGAAACATGGTTCTGAAAACCAGTCACTCATGAGTACTCAATTGATGACTTTTTGGTGATAAGCGTGTATACAGTATACAGTATACTGTAAGTCAGTTTTGTGAAAGAAGAATTTGCCTCAAAAATTCAAACAACCAAAATCAAATAACCAAATGACCAAATAACCAAAAACTTGAGAGGGAGGAAGAGAAGAAAGACATAAAAAGCTTTAAAAGGTCAGAACTGTCAGAGAAAAGCTGAGATAGTTTTCAAAAAAATGAGGAGGGATGTGTCATCTGGAAAAACATCTCATAATGGAGGCAGGGGCTGCCAAGGCAGTCAGTAAGACAGTTAGTGGACCCATTACACGGGGGCTTATGTTGATATTGGGATTAGGAACAAGCACTGTGTTGTGTAGCATGCCCAAATTAATGTGCTGTAGTATACAGACAAATCCCTGAAAACCTGTCCATTATGACATTCTGGCAAATCTCTTTGTTTGAGGGAGAACACTCCAAACACACTTTTTGGTGAAATTATTATTATATAACATCTGAACTGGTCACAAAGGTTTAGAACAACAATAGTACTAGTGTTACAGTATGTGCATGTTGTATGGTATCTCAATAAATATTCATCCATCCATGCATGCGAGATGGTCACACTGACACCCTCATGCATAGACTGTCCGGTTCCTTTCAATTAGCCAGCAGGTGCTTTTCAGTGAAGCTGGGTTCTAACTGTCCCAATTAAATGCACTTTGATGAAACACAATGCTGATAGTTATCTTACGCTCATGCATATGAGTGTGTTTATCTGTGTATATTGTAGTCTTCTTCCATGCTTACTGGTGACCATTTTCTTCCCAGCCATGAAGTCAGGAGGGACCCAACTGAAGTTGATCATGACCTTCCAGAACTATGGTCAAGCCTTGTTCAAGCCTATGAAGTAAGTACAACCACAGGTCATTATCAGACAGCTCCGTTAAAGGATTTTTAAATCCTTATCTCTTGAGCTCCACCGTTTGCTTCATTCTGCTGCTGCTGCTGCCGCCTCGCTGTAAGTCTCCATTCGAAGCCGTTTGGGACCAAGGTCAGTCAACCACCACTCCAGCAGCATGTGTTTGGCAAATCAACCCCACATGGTTCTTTTCTGATTTGTTGAAGGCGGCTCAGTGGCCTGCTAGGAACTCAGATTGGAAACTCTCAAATATCCTTTGTGCTGATTAGTGGAGGTGCTCCAGACTCCTGTCAGTGTTCTAGTTGACAACGATTGGCACCACATCTATCACAAATGAACATGAATGATGTGTTCCCATGCTGATAAGCACAGCAGAACAAATCATGGAGCTTGAGCAATCAGAACGCTGTTACCACGCTATAGCATTCTAACATTTTAGATGTCAGCGTACAGTATGCAGAGATTGTGGGTTGCTCTATATACGGCAGCTTATCTGTCTAGGGATTTCCTGCGTTTTTTCTCGTGAAGACAGAGAATCCGTATTTCTTCTACCATTTAAAAAAGCTGACATCAAAATTATATTAGATACAGTTGGTTTACAGTGTTCCCAGTTGTAACCCGTATGTGTCTGAATGGAATGATGGAAAATAACAAGTTGGCATCAGGCACACAGTTCTCTGCGTGCGATCGTTTAAATGCCTCTGGCATTAAAACGATCTACTAGTCTCTCCTTTGTGGCACATCTTCTAGGAGAGCGTCATTCTGCTTTTTAATTAACAACAACAGGCTTATGTGTTAATTACGATGAGCATTGAGCCATCACAAGGATGTCTAATCGGAGGCATATTTGACTTCAGGAGTGCACCACACACAGATGTAGAATGAGCCATTTTACTATCTGTCTGAGCTCTTCCCAGTGAATTCCCACGACCACGTGGCTAAATGTTGTCCAGGCCAACTGTGTTGCCATCAAAAGTAATTGCTCAGGAGCCTGGTTTGATAGCTATGAAATTTCTGCAGAGGTTTACTGCACGATGGCCTCATTGGTAAGAGAGAGAGAGAGAGAGAGAGAGAGAGAGAGAGAGAGAGAGAGAGAGATTCTACATTTTAGGAACTGGTGGAAGGTAGGAAGTAATATTGTGATGACCTATAAATATTGTGGGTAGCGTAAACAAAGCCTTGATGTTTGTCAAACACATTGCGATGTCAGACTAGATAACAATACAGCAGCTTAACCTTTAAACCCCATTTGCACAAATCTTATAAACGTGTAGATACCTGTCTGATAAGAATTAATGTATTTGTATAAGGAGTGCATTCATGAGTGCATTAATGTTACTGTAGATATTTTACACATAGTAAGCAGTATTCAATATAAACAAATCATTATTTTTTTGTTCGCATTAAATATTTGTTTTACATTCTAAGTAATCCTTACCTTAAATAGAACTTAAAATCAGTACTGTAGGCTGCATAATGCAAATGTTGTAACTCTAAGCATCATGTGCATGCACACGTGTGTGTGTGTGTCGAGTCTTTATAAGAATGCAAACATGTTACAGTAAATAATTAAGTAGTAAAAAGAAGAAATCACACTACTTAAAATTGAATTGCGTGCAAGAATTCTTTTCAGATTCTGTTATAACGTTTTTTGAGTATAATTGTATGTCAGATTCAAAATTACAGGTTAGAGAAAACTATAAACCCATATTTAGCCTGGCTCCATCTTCACAAGTCCTTATTTTGCCTGTCACAATGATATGTCACTAGCATTTACAAGCACTGCACCAAATTCCTTAAAATGGAAACAAAAACAATATCTTAAAAAATGAAATCTAATAAATGTTTTCTTCTAATTGTGCTAAAGCAGTTACAGTAATCATATTATCTTATATTACACAAAGCAAGGCGTTTTCCTATTCCCAATTATGGAGAATATTGGTGCATTATGGGTGATGTAGTTCAGGTGTCTGTATGCTATTCTTTTGTTGCTTTTTTAATATCCTATTGTGGAACATCAAGTGGTGCTTCAAAGAGTCTTTGATGTCCAGGACTTCCTTTGAGCTACATGTAAATCTGTATACAGACGTGGGCCAGGAGACTGACAGCTTGCAAGGCACCTACAGCTCTGTATTCCTCTGAAGCACACAGTGGAAAGTTCCAGTTATTTTTTGTTTTTCTGGCTTGTTTGCACTGATGATAATTATTTTTTTTCTTCTCTTTGCTAAAACGTCCCTTACTCTAGCTATCAACAAACCCCATCACATAAGTAAACTCTTTAATTCCTTCCTGTGGCTTTTTAGAGTAACAATTTAGTTCTACTCTATCTTGGAAAACTATAAGCAGGAGAAAAAACATTGCATATTTTTATAGGCTATGTTGATAATAAGAAATATATAGGTTTACACTGGCCTTATCATTTAGGAGTTAGTAACATGAAAGGCACAGCACTGTAGGTTCTTCGTGAAGCTGGGAGATATGTATCTTATGTAAATATCAAGACTTTCCAGTGGTGAGTGTAAGGGCATATACAAAGTCAGAAGGGTCAGAGGCTGTGGCTGTGGGGCAAGGCAGGGAGTGAAGAGGTGGCCTGTGAGAAGAAAGAGCATTAATAAAAAATAGCTGAGCGACAGCGATAAGACAGAGCCAGAGACGAACCAGCGGGTAGGGACGCTGGTCGCACTGCCAACCTGTCTGGGAGCTGTCCCTGCCAGCTGGAACTTCACAAGGCTCTATCACAGCTGAACGTGGGTTCCCACCATGCCAGAACTCTGTGCCCTGCTCCTGCTTGTCTCTACTGGCACACACCCCTGGTGTCTCTCCCAACCCAGTCCCTTGCCAAAGAGATGGCCGCGGTCTGCAGAACCATCGCACCCATGTCAGGCTAAGTGGATTTGTCTTTGGGGGGATCAGCTATGCACAGAACAAATCAGCTTCTTCACTGAACACTCTGTTAGCGCTCCCCTAATAGCCTCTAGGCCTATTTCTGATTTCCTGACAGTCTGACATGTGTATGCTCCACACACTGTACAATAGCCGAAGCAGCTTTGATTCTTGCTCTTTTGTTATGAACCAACGGAAGGTGTCTATGAGAATTGGTTCATTATACCAAGGCACACGTGTGCTATAGGAGTGCATATATAGGACACAGATGCCAATCCCTCTGTGTGTATGCACCAAAGGGTGCCAAGATGCAGTATTCCCTCACATCTCATCTGCATCACGAGTCAGCCGGTTTTGACAAGCTAGGCCTCTCAGGACTCGCTACGCAATCAGGGTTAGCAATGCAGGCTCTTAGCTGCAACACCCGAGAGGCTGTTTGCTTTTTACAGCCCGTGGGCTGTTTTGTAACCGGCAGAAAGACTCATCATATCCACCTCTTAAGCTCAGTGGGCTTCACCATCAGGTCTCTGTTGAGCCCCTCGATCAATGAGTCGAGAGTCTGATAAGTAGGGTGGCCAAATGCAATATAAATTAAGAAAACAACTTCAAAAATAGAAAACACAAACAAATAACAGAAAACACTACAACATTTACACAACACCACCAAGTCTTAAATGCGCTGCAACCATTTTATATGTGGGGATGTGGGTTCGTGTCCAGGTTGGAACAGACTAGTCTTTTGGATGATAAAGGTTTTTTTTTTTTAACTTATTTATACATTTTGTTACTTACACCCCTTAAGACTTCTTTCAGACTTGGTGGTGTTGCGAAAATGTTGTAGTGTTTTCACTTCTTGCAGTGCGTTTCCTAAATGCTGCATGTGTTTCAGTATTGATGTAGATGTTTTCGTAATTTGTTTGCGTTTTCTATATTTGAGGTTGTTTTCTTAATTTATATTGCATTTGCAGATGTCAGCCACCATATATAAGAAAATACATTATGGTCCCCTGGAGAGTACTCCTCCCCAACTGCGGGTATTGATCGGATCTGATCCTGAAAGATTGATGATTGCGTTATTGACGGGTAAAAACTGCAGTAAAGTGCTGGGATACTTTGTTCCCAAACTGTCCTAATGGGTTGTTTTAAAAGGGAATTTTAATGCTCCTCTTCACCTTCCATTTCACAGAGCTTTGCTCTGTGAAAGCACAACCATTTGAAGTCATCAATGGGAGAAAGTCTCATTAACACAAACAGACAGACAGACAGGAACATCGATTAGAACCAGTGAAACGGTGGAGGAGTCATGGCATCCTAATCTAGGACATTGTTTCAAATCGATCTTAATGTTTAGTAACTGCGCGAATACTCCCATACTGTGGAAATAATAAACATTCATTGGACAGAATTCATATCAAGCAGGTGGTCCCAAGAAGATCTTGACTTCCCTTGTGTGTTTGGACAGCTCCAGCCTAAGTAATTGTTGGATCTATCACATCACATCACAAGACTTTCATCTGTATATCCTATTATGTATTTTTCAATTTAACTAATATTCAAGCCACCTGCCATTTGACACAGTAAAAAAAAATCACAGTAATATAAATATTTAATATTTTAGTTATTAATATTCTCATTTAATTGAAGTTCTCCTTAGTTGTGTCGGTGGGTTGCGTGCACGCGTGTGTGTGTACGCGTGTGGATGTGCATGTGAGAAAGGAAAGAGCATGTCACTCCAGACAGCTGTGCAGACAGCTGTAACTTACTCAAACACCTACACACATGCAGACACACACACATACACACACACACACAGTAAGGGGTTAGAGGGTTCACACAACTCCTACAGTTTCACCCAGAACTGGTGAAGGAGAATTTGTGTTATCCAGCTGTATTCTCTCCATCAGCTACACAACAGTAAACGCACACAATAAATAATCAGCTAAAACTAGATTACCCTAATGACTAACAATGTGAAATATAAACTCCTAAAATCAATCTGTTCATCTGTTCACATTAGCATTGACAATAATGTGTCACCTGACAAGTGTCACCTGTTTGTTTTCTTCTTATTTATTTTTAGTCAGTTATGATACCCACTTGCTCTCTGGCAAATGAATGGCTCAGGAAAAACTCAGGTGACATGTCTTTTTGCGTGTCAGCAGGTTACATAAACCATTGCAGCACCTCACCATCAGTGCACTGGCTTTCACATTAAACAGGCATCTGCCAGCCCAGACCTTGGCAGGAAGACACTGGTGTGGCTGTGCCACACCGGAGTCAGCGCAACCTCTCTGTTGTCACGGCACTGGCACTGGCACACCTTTTCGCTAGACTCGCAAGCAAACACACACACTCAAGCACAGGTCCCTTCATCTGCCAAAGAACCCGACTGCTCGTGATTCTGTGCCCGAATTCATCTGGTATCGATTAATCTGGCCTGGCGGTTGAGAGCAGTGGCATGCCGCTGAAAAACAGATATTACTGTAGCAGTGCATGAGTAGCCACACTGGATTGTTAAGTGCAACATTTGTGATTCTGCTACTTCCTGTGTGTGTGTGTGTGTGTGTGTGTGTGTCATGTACTGTGCTAATGTGAATATGTATACGTTTATTTCTCATGTTAGATAGGTTTGCGAATGTTCAGGTCCATATTTGTGATTTATGTTTCTCCTGCATCTTTTACCAGAGAGTATGTGCAGGTGTTTGTGGAGAGAGAGAGAGAGAGAGAGAGAGAGAGAGAGAGAGAGAGAGAGAGAGAGAGAGAGAGAGAGAGAGAGAG
>JAODUG010012473.1:13305-24622 GCA_027564795.1 Aphredoderus sayanus | reverse complement strand
CAAAAATCAACATAAATACATAAAAACATTATTAATAAATAAATAAATACACTCAGCAATGACAATTGAAAAACACAAATCATACACAATCAGATGGCGCCACCGTGTGGCTAAATACTATATTACGAGTACATTACGAGGGTTAACTTGTCACATCAAAACTTATTATTGTTTAACTAAGCGTTAGAAAAATCTGATTAAGGAAGTAAAGGTGTTCTGTACAATATTTTAAACATTAATGTAGCAACAAACAAATATTTTCTATGAAAAGAGATAGTGGAGTAATTGTATCCTGTGCAGAGAATGACATCACACTCCCTCTGTGTGTGTTGTTTGGAGCGCCTCTGTTCTTTCTTTTAATATCCTGCAGGCCACACTTGCATGTCTGTGTGTGTGTACGTGCGTCTGAAGCATTTGTTTTGGTCTTATGTAATGTTTAGTGTCAGAAAGTCATATGGACAACTTTAACTTAATAGTGTCCTAAAGTCCCATCTTGATTATGGGATTTTATTAGATGATTTCAGTGTGTGTGCTTGATTAGATTTGACCTTCCTTTTTATAATAAATGCTTATACATGTGGTGAATGTCTACTTTCGGAATCTGCCTTTATCACTTCTGCATGCAAGATATTTTATCTGATGTGTTTTATGTATTGTGATTCCTTGTCTTGTACTCATTAGCTGTTATTTCTGCTCATAAGGGTGACATCCATAGAGCATGACTCGCGCTACAAGCGCACCTGGGGGACCGGAGGAAGTGAGAGAGCCAGCACCCAAGGCGACGGAGGGTCCGCGATCTCCAGGCAACCCTCAGGGGCCCGTAACGGCCAAGCCCCCCAGATGAACTCCTCGGCTCCCTCAGGGCCGTACATCAAGAGGTGGGAGCCCCTTTCTGTTAATGCGTGTGCTTTATGTGATGACAGACCACCATGTATTATCGCAGATCATGAATAGGCCATATTGGCTATTTACTATCTGTAAATAACAACATTGTAGTGACTCCCAGGCCCAATTGTTGAGCTCCCTAAACAAAGTACTGAGCCACAGAGTTTGACAACCCTGTGTTAGGATAACTAATGATGCCCGGGAGGATGAGATGGAGGAGAACCTGGAGGCTGTGGGCAGTATCCTAGGGAACCTGAAGAACATGGCTGTGGACATGGGCAACGAGATCGACAAGCAGAACAAACACATTGACAGCATTACAGAAAAGGTACTGTCTCTCACACCACTAATGTAATGGTTCACAAAACCTCACCATCTAAATTAATTCACCGTACTTCTTAATGTAAAATCATCAGAGATAAATATTTGCTGCTGCTTTATCGCTAATTTAACGGATACATTTTCCAAGGATTTTAAACACTCATCTCAGCTTGGTTACCCTGCCCTCACATTCGATATTTGCTACCTTGTCTTCAATGAAGGTATTGATGATATCACCTGTGTCTTTCAGGCGGAGATGAACAAAGTTCGCATTGACGATGCGAACCAAAGAGCCAACAAGCTCCTCAAATAAACAAGAAGCCCCACATTAATCAGCGTCAGCCATCAATCTTGAGCCTGCACTGCACACACACACACACACACACACAGACACACACACATTCACCCTGCCTGCCTTTACCATACTCGCATGTAAATAACAAACATCCAAACATGTAACAAAGCACCACATATGCATACATCACACTTAAAACATATTTCCCCCTCCATGTAACGTGGAAAGGGGACTTTGATATTCAACCTCGACATCCGCCAACAGAATATTAAAAAGCAGTTAGCACTGTTGGCTGCTGTTTGATACCACACATGCACACCTGTCTTCCTTTAGAATTTACAGAAAGGGAAGTCAGATTATTTGTGTTCATTGCAACCCATCTGTCCCTCTTTCACTGTGTCAAATTATGAAACAGATTAATTTTGGTTTCAAAGTATTTTTGTTTCTCTTTCTGTTTTTTTTTCTGTTGGTAACCTCACAATTAATCAGATTGTTTAGTTTGTTCCTCTTGTAATTGATGCTATTGTAATTTGTTTTGAGAGTATTTCATTTTTATTAAGAAAATATCAAGAGTGAATAAAGTTAGATTTCTTATCACTTTCCCCCATTTCATTCATGCCATTTCAAATGTAATATATGTTTGGAAAAATACTAAACGCGCTTTAGACTAAGCAATTGTAACTCTTTGATTCAGACGTTAGTCAACCTATCCCTCAATAATAGCCATTTCATTAGAATGGCAGTTCTGTATTATTATTTTATTTACATTTGTGTTGAAGGGGTGCCTTGGATTTTTTTTTTTTTTATTGTTTTGCAAGCAGTCTGCTTTAAATCAAAAGCTTTCAGGAAGTAATTTATTGCAGCCCATCCATATAAGTGAAGAAGTATAAGAAGCACAGGAGAAGTCAGTAATCAGCATAACAGACCTGATAATCTTTTTAGGGCAAGATTCCATATTCCTTTCAAATTGCACATTTTATGTGCATGTAGCAGGGATATTGCGTCTTCCCAGGGATATCTCTTCTTCCCATTGCCACAAGTGGATCAAATGCTGTATTTTAAAGCAACATTGAACATTTGACTCTAATGCTTGCTTGCATCAATATAGGGGCAGGAATAGTCAACTCCCAACCAGACGGTCCTGGGGTTTGCACTGGCCTGTAAGCACCCTTGAGAAAACTTGGTCCTTAATACTTGTCACTTTTGATAAAGTGAGAATAAGAATTAGATACATTGTAAATTATGCAACTGTGAGACCATGGGAACGTGAGAATACATAAATCAGAGGCTTTAACCAGTTTTAGAAAATAGTTTCAAAGAATGTTTTGAGAAAATTGTTAATCAAACCAAGACGTGATTTTATCATTAACGCCTGCGTATAGCGTTATATTCATGTAAAGAAGCTATAGAGTTGAGGGTGGTGTTGTTCTCATCATGTTTGGTGTACTTATACTGTAGCTGTTTATTTGTAGTCAGTTTGTAAAATTATTCTGGTGGTTGGTGGAGGTTAAACTATTCAGGGAAGGTTTTATGTTCTATACAGGGTTCCTACACAATTCCACAAATGTATGGCTTCATTAAGCTTAATTTCATAAATGTAACATTTTACTCGAATTGCACCATTTGGCAAGAGACATGATCCTAATAAGAATAAAGTGTGACACTTTGAAAGGGGAGTGTGTGTAGGAGCCTTGTGCGAGTGATGTAGAGGGTTGTGTTGTAACAACCATAACTGGAACCGCTTTTTCCTGGATGCCCTCTGCTAACAGCTACTTTTCAAAGCAGGGATAAATTAAAACGCTTCTGTCTGATGATCGAAAGCGTACTTGATTTGTGGTGGCCTGGCTAGGAAATGTCTGGCAGCGTGATGCATAAATACATAATGTAAATTTGTTGTTCGATAGTAAATTTAGCGAATCAAGTCCTGGCTGGTTTTGTATTGCCTGCTGTGAATTGGCTGTTGATGAGGCTACACGATATGCTGAAATATCGGGCTACTTCTTTTAGCTCATTTATGAGGAAAACAATACTAATTTGTATGTTCTGCCACAGGCAAGCACCTATTGAGTTTTGAAAAGAAAATGAATTGTTGTTCAGGACCCTGCATTGCTTAGAGTGTTGATGTTTAGCCAATGTTATGTCTGTTATGACCTAATTATACTTGCTTGGGGCTGCTTCTGTCTAGAGGCTGGTTTGTTGTGTTTTTAACAGCCAACTGCCTTTGCAATGTAAATACAACCATTTACCCTATTTTTAATATTTTGACTAATTGTCTCATCTCATATTGGCTTGTAAGCTTGACTAACTATTCAACATATTAAAGATGCATGTTATTTCATACCTGCATATGATTTATATATTGAGTTATAAACTGGTTATAACAAGGAGACTGTTGTTGCATGTATTCACACCTTGTTTAATACAAATATTTTTAATGATTTTGACTAAGTGGATTATGGTGCCGCTGCTTTATTTTATTTATATATATATATATACACATTTGAAACATGCAGGGCAAGGGGTCTCCAGCACCAGGGTTGAGATATGGTAATGTACAGAAACATCAGGGGGGAAAAAACACACAAAGCATATAGGTTTCACAAGTTTATTTTCAAGTCAATTCTCTCAAAATGTATTTGACATTTCTGGTCAACATGTTGGATATTTTACATAGCTAATAAGAGTAGAAAATGCAGATTAAAAACCACTGAACAGAAATGGCTTGAGGGAAGGAGCGCAGCAGTAAGGGAGGTGGACTGAGGTGAGAAGGCAGGTAGTGTCAAGTAGATACACCCATAATGCATTGCATAACAGGCACAGATCTGATGTTTGATACAATCAATCATGAGCAACTGTGCCAAAGTCACATATACCAAGGAGTTGTGTTGTGTAGATGTAGTCACCCCTACAGTCATCTCTACTGCTAGGTTTTTAAGTGGGGTTCACATAATGCTTGTGAGGTGTATGATGATTTCAACATTTTGACCAATTTTATTTTGGATGTAGTTTCATTATATATAGTCAGGCAAAACCATCCTGATTTAATATAGAGCTAGGCAAGTTTGAACATAGTTTATATGTTTATATATATATATATATATATATATATATATATATATATGCTGATTAAATAAGTACCTCATAGCTCATGGCTTCCTGTATGTGCACAAGGTTGGATTGCACGCAGAACACTGAATCACTTGGCGGCCAGAGCTTGAAATGCTTGTAAACTACTGATCTGGACAGATATGATCTATGGTCTTAGCGCTAAACTATTTAATGGAAAACAGTCTTGCACTTGTGTTTATACTACTTCTGTAAATTTGATTAGGTCACTTTAGGAACAGAACCCATTTCAAGGCAAAAAGGCAGTGTGGGGTTTGAATACTGTATGTGACTACCTAATGAACAAAATATCAGAGTACAGTCATATACTGTATATTGTACATAATGTATATTCCCTGTTATGTATATTTTCTATTTGAAATAACTATTAATGGCTCTCTAATCCATCTAAATTATCTCACATTCTTTACCCTTTTTCATCAAACTCCCCTCCCTTACATTCATAGAAACCTCATATTGTTTTTTTTTCCATATCGCTTACTGTGTGTAAATATTAAACCTGGTCCTGCCATGCAGTTTGGCTGCTAGAAAACAATTTATAAAGGGTCAAGATATTTTCTTTCGATACCAATAAGAACACCTGGTGCTACAGAATAATTATAATTTGAGACTTTGTTGAGGAATTGATGTAAGATTTAAATAACTTAATGCCAAATAACTAATACAGATAAAGGATTTTACGCCGGTAACTACAAGGCTAACTAACAAGCCAATAAGCCTTTGTTGAAAGTTAATATTACCATAGCACCATATTAAACTGACAATAATCATCTCGTGCAATTGTAGATAGCTGTTCAATACACAAGTGTTGAATATATATCAAGTTCACAGAATGTTGTTGCAGTTAAAAAATATACCAAGATTGTACCCATATATATATATATATATATATATATAAATACAGACTGTATTGTTTGATTTTGGTGTAGCACTACTGCTAATATGTTATCAATTATCAACAGCCAAAATCTCATCATTACCTTCACAGTGCCTAGAGTTTATGTTGTTTTGTTCCCAACCAACTGTAATTGTCCTTGGAGTGTTGTTGCACCACAATACCATGGCTCACCAACCACGGTCCTTGCACAGCATTTACAAAGCTGAATATGGCCAGCTTCAAAACCTCCCATATATAGCCTATATTGTATCAGTAGCATTTGCGCTCCAAACTCAAACAGCACAGTATTACAGTTTACAACCATTTCATAAGGCAGATTATTAAAAGGTGCTCGTAGGAGTCAAATAGTCCCGAGTCACACTGATTCGCTGCAGTCCTAATTATCTTACATAGCATATCAAAGCGTGCCAGACTAAAAGTACATTTTCCAACATAGGTCAAAGCAAGAAAAGGGACATTTTACAAACATTCTTTGGTTGAGTGTGAAAAGAGCATTCCTGTGCTATTATTTAATGCTTTGAATTTGGCATTTATTAAATGAATACAATAAAATAAAACAAAAAACAAAAAAATAGAATGTCTTAAAATGGCTTAAATACAGGCAACATAGTGATGGGTCTAATCTATAATATTACCTATCTTAAATCTCACAAATTAATATAAAATCTATAATGATAAAAAGCTTGCTGTGACCACAGATTCTACACAAATACTTCCTATATTAATGGTTCCTATATGTATGTCATCTCAACCCAAGTGCAGGTAGTTCCAACTCAAAAATACACCATCTGCTACAAATATTTAGAGCCTTCAACCAGAGAAGCAATAGTAAATTAATTATATCAGTTGGTGTAGTAGTTTTTTGTTGGTATTAAGATTTGCATATAGTGGAGCCACAATGGAGGCATGCTTGGAAACCAGTTGCCTAGGTAACAATGCCTAATGGCTTGCCTTTCACTTCTTCTTGGCGAAGCGGCCAAACTTCTTCTCCTTGTCCTTTTTGGCAGAGCTGGGCTCAGGGGGGGCCGTGGAGGATGAGGGAGCAGGCAAGCTGTGGGCTCTGGCCTCTGAGGGCCCTGACTGATCTGTTAGCAGGGACTGAACAGCCTTCTCAATGGCTTGGGTCCAATGCTGGAGATCCTCCTGAATTTAATAAAAACAAAAACAATGATTTACCAAATAAAATCGGCCTATTGTATGCTGCGTTTACCTATAAATCTTTTTTTAATCGAGGTGGCAAAACACAACACTGAATCAACAATGACAATGTAAAAAGAAAACGGGTAAACAATTTAAATAACCATACACTATCGAGTACACAACGGGTTAAGCTGATAAGCCTCACCTCATCTTTGCACTGGAACAAATATTCGCTCCCATCCACAAGACTGTGACAAGACAGAGGGAACAGAGGAATATGAGTAAGCATACATTATCAATTAAATGAACAATATTTGTGTTGTTAAGTATTTGTGAATACTTGAGTACTGTGAACAAATGTTCATTAATGTATTACAATTAAGAATTTAAGAAATTACTTTAAGCCAGTGTCACATATAAGACAAATATGACATCTAAGCTACCTGTGTTTCTGACAAAAATTTGGATCAGACATCTCAGCATATTTTTGCAGTGGTCCAAAAGAAAAACAATTTGCTCTACAGCAATAACTAATAGAAGCAGAAAGGAAGGTATGCATGTAGTATTACCAGCTAGCTTAGGTCCCTGTTGCCATGCACTAGCATATACAAACAGGTAAAACAAATCAAATAAACCAGGCTGCAGCTGCCAAAACACTGTAGAGAAAACTGTTCAGATGTTCCTAAAGGAGTCTCAAGTGTGGGCACAAAATAAAACAAGCTTCTACAAATCTACACCGAAACATACTGTTCAGCACAACATACAAATAGCATTGCACTGTACTGTAAGTCAATATATACTGTACAGTCTGGTGTATTCACATTTATGCTTTCATATATAAATAACCATAGTAAGAGTCTGCTTTAGAATTCTTTATTTCCCAGGGTGCACAACACAGCAATTACTAATTGGGCCTATGATTGTGTAATTATTCAAATGATATTTAGGGCAACCTAAAAATGAATAGAATCCTCACCGCAGTTTGAAGACATGCTTCTTTTTCTTGTAATTGGTGAGGATCTCCCAGCTGGCATTGGTAAGTGGCAAAGGGTCCTCTCCATGGAAGGTCACAGCATGACCATAGCTCTTGGCATCCTTATAGGCAGAGAGCTGGCCAGGCTTTAGCACACAGAACAAGTTGTTCCATGACCTGGGAAAAGAGGAGAGGGGACCAGCAGAGAACCATATAGATCAATGTGGGTTGCCAATACAAAGTAATAACGCATAATCTATTAAATTTAGGCAACAATTAAAAAATAGGCATACTTTATATAATCAATGCAGTTAATGTGGATTTACACAGGGTGACTGGAGTGCAGTTTTGCCTCTGTAATAATTCTAAATTGGTTGGCATCAAAAATTAGCGCATGGGTATACAAACAATTCTCTCATGAATAAATTATATAGCTGAGCGATGACAGGTGCCATTCATATAAAGAAAAATAAATATGCATAATAATAAAAAAATAGAAACCAAATGTTTTATAGCGTTTATATTTTATAACGTTTTGTAGAATTTGACATAATATTATCTTTCAATGTATTTAGTAACCAAGCAGACATACTGTACAGTAACTACATCGGCTAATTGCAAATAGTTATTGTTGTTAGCCTACCTGTTTGAGGCCTTCTTCCCTGAGCATTCCAGGTCATGTTTGCGACTCAGCATTCCTTCAAGCAGTACCACCGGCAGCCTGGCAGGCTCTGTGGGCAGAGTGGCAGCTCTCTCTGTTTCCCTGGGCATCTGTACCGCCACAGACGCTTCCAGCTCCACGGACCCGCTCTCTCTCATCTCTGACACTAGAGGCACCGTGGAGTCACCCGTTGTCCCCTCCAACAGCCCTGAACTGTGCTCCGCCACACCTGAGCCAGACTGAGGTAGGAAGAGAGAGGCAGGTGGAAAGACAGATAATGGGATAGAAAGCAATTACTTGTAAATAAATGTACTTTTATATTAAATTGTAGTGTCCTTGTGTTATTGTTTGATATTACATTTTTTTTGTTTGTTTCAAAAGGTACATTCTCTTCTGACTTACACATCACTCACTTTTCTCATCTCCTAAAAAAGTGATGAATACATAATTGAATATAGAACGGTAACTAACCAAGGTTTGTTCTGCAATGGTGTATAGCTGTGAAGAGTCTTCCACAAAACCAGTGTCTTCTCTCCTGGAGGAAGAGGATACTGTAAGCCAACCAAATGTGTGTGTGTGTGTGTGTGTGTGTGTTTGTACTGTGTTGTCCTACCTGCTGTCCTTTTCAGAGCGTAGCTCGTCTTTTCGGTACTGCTCCATTTCCTGCTGTTGCTTTCTGAGCTCCAACAACTCCAACTGTGACCCACATTCAGAATGTAATCATTAACATAACCCATTGCATTGCTCCAATTACCAAACATAATATGACTGCTCTCACTTAATTGGATCACATTGCCTACAATGTAATCATACAATCACCCAAACTAAGCCATACTTCTCATATTTGTAATCAGATTACTTTAATCATGTTAATCAAATATAATACATGGATATCTTAGCACTGCGCTACATACGGTAGTGAGACGCTCCAGCGCTGAGAATCGCTCCTCCCAGGTTGCAGTGGATTTCTCGAAGGCTTCGTGCCTCTTGAGGAGCTTCTCCACCTCGTCCACGGTGTGGCCCAGGTCCTTGCTGGCCACATAGGGCTCCTGGGCTATCAGCCAGGCCTCGGCTACGGAGGCGTCCCGCGCAAACTGGCACACTTCCAGCACTGGAGAGAGTCAAGACAGGTCGGTGTCACACACTGGTCCTCAGACTGATTGACCTTTGACCACCGAAAAGTGGTGGTTGGGTCGCAAGCAAGCAAGCTATACGAGCTTTACATGAGTATTAAAATATATTTATTAACTACTGTACAGTAGGCATAAACAAAATACTAAAAGTCTAAACGTGATTTAAGCAATGTAAAGCACATGTGTTTACTTATAACTAATCTACTTAATTAATTAGTTATGCTATCATTGTATTACTTACTACATTAAGAACAATGTTATTTGATAGAACCACAGTACTGGTAAGTACTAACCCATAAGATGGATTTTCATTACACATATACATTACATATTTAAAACATTTAAATAGAATTTTAAAGAGCTGACATATTCAGATGAATGACTACATGATAAATGCAGTATTGAGAAGAAGGAGCTAAATCAAAAATCCAACATTAACAAAAGCCAACATATTCTAGTGTTATGTGAGGATAGCTCAACAACCATTTTTTTAAATTGCTTGCAATAAAAATTACTCAAGGGAGTCAAGGGTTGAATGGCTTTCATGCACATATAACAGCACTGGTATTTAATTCAATCTTGATAACTGACGCATGAATTGCATTTTGAAAAAGTATAAAAAGCGTAGCTCACAGAGCCTCAGCCAGTCCCATCGGTCGTCCCACTTATACATCATCTCCTTCCTCTTCTCAATCAGCTGAACCAGCTTCTCTTTGATCTGGAACACACAACAATATTATTGCATAACTGTCCCCAGACATGCTTCCAGCCTTTATGAATTACTACTGTGAAGTAATTAGCTATACGCTAAATTCAGACCTGGGTCAATGCTTAATTTAGGTTTGTTAGATTCACTTTCCCACTCTTAATTACATTTCAGGTTTTTCATTTCCCTGATGAATGCAGGATGAATGAGCATTGTTGTTTCTGTGTAATCCTGCTAGTTCCGTTGTGCCAGGTGAACCACAGTCAGTTACACTGACATAATTCAATTCAATTGAAACTGTAAGAACACACTTCCGGTGCTATGGAGGTCCCACCTCAGCAGAGTCTCTGTGTTTTCTGGTGAGGAGGGCCCGGCCCAGGTCTACACAGTCACTGAATTTGGCTTCCCTGGTCTCGATTTCTGAGCGGATGCCCTGGTGGTATTTCTGCAGGAGCTCCACTGATGATACATCCCTAAACATAGAGATGAGTAGGCACTTTAAAATAACGGACAGGAAAGACTAGTGGTGAAGGTGGTCAATTCCCAGCCAAAAAGCTTGATTATACAATTACAATTAGATCATTTAGCAGACACTTTTATCCAAAGAGACTTACAATGAGTACAAAAAGAGCAGGTGAGGGGGTTAGGCATCTTGTTCAAGGATGCTTACAGGTAGGCCAGCTCTGAGAACCCACAACTTTCTGGCTGGGAATCCAACACCCAAACCACTAGACAATTCTGCCCTGCAGGATTATAAACCCATACCTGTTACTTAATAACTGTAATTGCACTCTCTTCAAATCAATTTGGATTAAATAATCTGCTAAATCACTTCATTGTAATTCGTGACCAGTTCTTTTAACCTTTCAAATGAATTAAAAAAATACTAGTAGTAACTAGTATAAAAAGATTTATTATGATTCTCTGTGTTTATGTGTTGACACATGTACATGTGGGGTAGCTTCAGTTTGACTTCACCGTGAGAATCAGCCTGGACAGGCGAGCAATCCTTTAAATTCTGTCTGGTATGTACGTGTGACAAATCAGCATCGTACTGGCTAGCTGCAGCCGCGGCTAAGGTGTGAGTCAGCGAAAGCAACTGGAAAACAACAATGGTGCTTCCTACAGATACTGTAGACAGCTGGTTCATTCAATCACCTGACAAGTATTTTTTGAATG
>JAODUG010012462.1:0-22585 GCA_027564795.1 Aphredoderus sayanus | reverse complement strand
CAATGAGAAGTTTGTTGTATACTGTACTGTATGTGTCCGTGTGTGTTTGTATGTGTTTGTGTGTGTGTGTGTGTGTGTTTGATGGATGTTTAGGGAATAGCTGTTTATGAGGGATCTTGACGATTTATTCCAGACAGCTGCAGCGTTGACAGCCCATCATTAGTAGAGCGATTCCTCAGGTTGTTTGGCTCCCCTGTGGCCGAGACAAAGTGCAGACGATCTTAATTGCTGGTGTGGATAAAAGTTCATTTTCCAAGAGTTGGTCTCATTATAAATGCCGTATAGAAAATTACTAGGAAGATGAATATGTCAAGTAGTGTATTTTCACACCACTGCAATAAGGTCTGGCTAATAAACCTTGGCTAGGACTCTTAGGAGGGTTACTCGGGGACAGTAGAGAAGATGAATGCTATTTATCTGCTCATACGTTACACATTTATGACCGCCTCAATTGAGACAGCTATATAAGAATGACATAAAAGACAAAACACAGTAAGAGAGAGGGGCAATAGACAGGCATTGTGACTAGAGGGAAATTGAAATAGAAAGTGTCTTTTTATGTCAGTTTTCAGGGATCAAATCAGTATGCTGTTTAATGCAGTCTACTCTGCATTTTACAAAAAATGTTTTCCATGGCTTTTTGACTCCCCTGTGAAGTTAAAAAGTTATATATTAAGTCGGTCTCGCTGTGCGCTAAAAAGGCAGGCCATCATTACTGTGGTCAAGAGCCTATGAGGAGGTATTATAGTCGATCTCTAGGGATGGGTGCAGAGAGTCTGCAATATAGCACAGGAATATCTATGAGGCCTCACTAAATGGCTCTCTTTTCAGTCTATGGCCATGTTTCCAATATATTTCTACTGTGGCCTGGAATAGCAAATGGGAAAGTCTACATTAGGATGACATAAATTATATCCTAATGTAAAACTATAAAAACTATCATACAGCTGTTTCAATACTTTTAATTATAGAAATCCCTATAGTGCATCACTGAGGAAATAATGAGAAGTTTACTTGATATAGTTGATATATATAGACTTTATATTAATGCTGACACAGCTGTATTTTCGATTCACCTGGAAACTATGCAACTTGCAGGTTTAGGCTATATTAAAACATTTATTGGGTAGAATACAATTTGAAGTGCCAGTGGGAGGTCCCTCACAATTAATTACCACAGTTAGTTAAAAAAAAAATCCATTTAGATCTTAAACAAATATATTTGTGAAATATTTTCTTTGTTTTGCTAACTTCTGTGCCAGATGGCCACAGCTTACCTCATGATCATTTGGAGCAAGATAGTTTTAGACTAACAGTATAGGACAGATTTTATAACAAACTCGCCACATGGGCCTGATTCAAAATATTCCACCCACCTGGAAATACATTGGAAAATTAACTTCAGTAATTATTTGACCCCTTAGTTGACAAGAGTGTTGATTTCCTGATTAATTATTAATTCTTGTTCTAGTTTAATGAAGAATTTCAGTCAGCTAAGCCATTGGATTCTTGAAATATTTAAACTAATCTAATGATTGATGATGATGCTTCCTTGTGTTCAGAAGTGCACCTCATCAAACGTATCATCTGAGGTAAATATTTCCCTTCTGTTACATGTTCTATTAATTCAAAAACATTTTACTCAGAGCAGAGCTTTGTAATGTGAATATGATTTTGATGTGACATTGGCTATCTCTTGAATAAGTCTTGTTTGCAGTAGTAACCTGAAGAATGTTCAAGCTATGCTCGATGTATGTGACTTAATGTAAACAGTAGTAGGGCAAGAGCATGATGGAGCTTTGTGTTTTGAGAGTGAATAAACATGAAACATCCAGTGAGAGCTAGACATTGTAGAAGACATTTGTCAGGGATTGATACTGTACATCTGATCAGACTAACATCAAACAGGAGACATTAATGTGTCATGTCTTTCATTCATTTGCAATGACAGTTTACAAACTGGGTCACTTAAAGATGCTGTAAGGCAAAGAATGTGTTACATAAAGCTGTTGTTATACCAAACATTCCACATGTTTAATTATTTTCCTCATTATTACTCCAAATCTTCCTCTTGTCCACATTTTTCTCTGTTTTACATCCTTTATATATTCGTATTTTTCCATTCCTCTTTAATTATTATATTTTATAGTTATAGTGAATGTTGTATTTTTTTTGTTAGACGAGTTTCATTTAGGGATGCACTGATTGTGAAATGCTGGGCGCATACTGATTTTTAATTAAAATAATTTGTCCGATAGCCGATGCAAATAGAGTACAGATGTTGGTAAAATACTCCCACAAGACCAACATTTTCTTTTAGTTTTATTTGAAAACAGATTCCTTTCGCATGACACCCATTTCCCTCTTACATTATGTAATGCCACAGTTGTGTTTAGCCAGTGGCTATTGGGGTAGTACAATATTATAGTTATCAGATATTCTCAGAATCGGCAGCTGGGTATGCTTCTGTTGTCCAAGCCAGATCACAAATAACCAACACAACATTTATCCAAAGCAAAATTGATGCGACACAACAGACAATCACTGGCCACTGCCATCGGCATCGCATGTCATCTTATTTGCTTATAGGCTGATGCAGTCAATGAGATGTATATCAGCTGATACCGATATACAACCGATAAATAGTTGCATCCCTACACTGTAGATTTTACGGTGCATTCTGGGATTAATTTATTCAAAGCGTAAATAACAGTTTTGTTCAAAAAATATACATCATATTTCCGCTATAAACACAGTTCAAGAATATTTAACAATGGAGTACAAATTATTGTTTGGCTGATATGTATATTTACTGTGTTTCACTGTAAAAAACATTCTTAATATATTTTCACATTTGATCGAATTATGTAATCTGTCATGCTTTAGTGTAAAATAGTCTCATGGTGACAGGAAAGCGTGTCACTGACACATCGTATATGCTATGCCAATGTTCATCAACAGCTAAACCTGTTTGGGTAATTTATTGTACACATTGTTTTATGAGATTTTGTGAGGTCACTCACCAACATTTTCTAAATGTGAAATTGACTTCAAATATAGTATTATCATACAAATACTGTATAGACTAAAGTGTATTGTCTTTAGTCATGCAATATTTAATACTTAATAGTTAGATACCACTTTTAACAAATTCATTACCTTACAATATAATTTACTGTATATTTGATATTTCACTTTTCACGGAATTATTTTACGTTGTGAAAGTGATAAACAACAGGACATGTGTACACACAATACAACAATTGAATTAAATCAGTATTGTGAATGAGCTGTGTACCTATTTTGATTAACATGTCCCACCCATATTAATAACAATACATAATACACTTTGTATAATTGAATTATTTATTTGAAAGAGGTGTTAAGTTAACACCTGAAGGAAATTTGAAGACGCTACAAACACCATGCAGGGGTGGCACTGTTCACACACATTTACTGCTTAATTTCGACAGTACAATACTTTAGTTATTATACAGTAGTTCACTTTCTAAAAGGTTGTGTGAGCTGTCTAAATATAATGTTAGTTGTCTGGACACCCTCTCAAAACTAGATTCCTCAATACAAGTAAAAACTGCAAAAAAACTGAGAAGAGAAATATCCAAAGGGCAGAGAAATATGTTATTCTAAGCCAAAAACTTGTCCGAACTTGTTTGCAAGCAATTATTTTAGGCATATCATCAAATGGGCAGATTTGCTTGGCATTGCATCATAAAAATAAAGGAATTTGGAAATGATCAAATAAGCAATTATAATTGCTGCGGAGTGAGTCAAATACGTGTCTAAAATGTCAAAAAACTCTGCTTTGAGAATGAGGAAAGATCTGGGAGGAAACCATATGGGTGTTAACCCAGAAACATATTGCAGAGTAATAATAAATAAGATATTATACCATAATTAAGACAGATAAGGATGCCTCAGTTTCAAAATGCTTCTGGATAATAAATGTCTGACAACATTCTTTTGATAGTGCTAATATTCTCTGTGATTCCCTTGGTTAACTATAGAAGCAGAGGTATGGTTCTTCAAATTAAAAATTTCATAAGCGAATATCCGAGGCAATTTGGCATTGATTGCATAAATGCCTCACCCCAGGGTGCCCCTAAATGTTAAATGTGTGTTACCCCATGGCTTCAGTATTAGATTCACACCGGCATTGGTTTGAAGCAACTCTTGAGTGCTTTTATGTCATACATCATTATTCACACTAAAATGCAGTCTGGTAATAGAGTGATCCAGCCTCTCTCTCTCTCTCTCTCTCTCTCTCTCTCTCTCTCTCACATGCTTTTAAATTCCCAGCTCAGGAAAAATGTGGCGTGATTGATGACAAATCACTCTAAACTGTTTTAGAGAACTTTCCATTCATGACAAGGAAATTGGTCTGTACTGTTTCGCACCCTCTATCTTGAACCAAACAGGGCTGCACTGCCCAGTTCACTGCGGAGCCTGACAATAAAATTATGATTAATATTGGCATCGAATTACATGTCCTTTTGACTTTGATACTATAGACAGCTACAGTACTAGAATGAAACATTTTGTTTATATTTAGATTTTTGATTGTTAACATCCCTGTCTGGATGATGGGGGATAATTTGTTCATTAATCACATATTGACTCATTGGAGATTGTCACGGTTTAATAGTGCTTTGGAGTTTCTTAAATCTCAGCGTATTTGCCTCAATGGCTATGGATAGTTGTCAAAGGAATAATGATTGCCATTCAACCTAATGGGCTAGCGCCAAAAGTACATAAGCCCATGGACTCTATTGTAATGATTCAGCTGATGCCGATTTAACTTTAGACAAGGGAATAACCATAGACCGGCTCCACCCAACTAATTGCTCTCAGTTAAACTTTCACTGAGATGATAGATTGGAAACCCTGGCTGCTTTAACATTTGCACAACCACCTGGACGGCGGACCAATCAGCGACCAGTCGGGGTGGAAAAGTGCAATGATGTTGAAGTCAATAATTTGTTTCAAAATGGTGATAGACCCAAATTAAGTGATACAAACAGTTGTAGCAATGGCAATCAGTTACTGTATAGGCTGTCCAATACTGTAGTTTCAAAATTAACCAGAGGTGTGACCGTTTCCCTATGGAGCGTGTCCAGACCCTCACAAAGTGAATTTTGGGTCTGATTACACCAGGCTAGAAAACCTATGCAAAGCTTAAGGTTGGGGTTAGGGTTTGGTTATAGTCAGCTCTTGTAAGCTAACTGTAAGCTAATACACTTTTGTCAAATTCACCAAATATCTCCTCGAATGTCATTGGCTTAACCCTCATGTTATCCTCCGGGTCAAAATGACCCAAGCAGTACCTCTTTGTGGCAGAAGGCGCCAATTCTATTTCTACAGTTTACACACACAAATGTTGTGCACTGCTGGTGTTTGAAACCAGAGGACAACAAGAGGGTTAAAAGACACTAAAAAACAAACAAATATATACATAAAGAAAGAAAGAAAGAAAGAAAGAAAGGAATACACACAGCACTGACACTAAAGAGAAGGACACAATCAGGTGGTGCCATATGCTGGCATAAATTGGTAGTGCGTTTGAAACTCCAGGACAACAGGAGGGTTAACGTTCTCTCTCAGTGCATGCTGAAAAAATAATCCGATACTTAAACACTGCCCTAACTCCATAAATGGGAACATAAACAGAGTAGCGAACACCGCTCACAACAATAATGCTGTTGACTTCACAATGCATTTCAGTAGTCGAGATTGACTAACCCGACCTGCCTGTAACATTTGCGGAAACTATTATTACTATTACTGTACACAAGGGTAATGAAGAGCATACCAAATTCCTTGTCACGATTGGAAATGAGCCAACATACAGTACTGTATTTGTCATTGTCATTTGTCATTGTCATTGTGACAACTTATATAAAATACTTACCATAGTATTACCTTTACAGTCAATATGACTTGGTCACAGACTCCAGTCATAGTATTTGGACTGTAAGCAAAAAGCATGGTGGGGAACGGGAGATTTGAAGGAGTTTGAAACCATGGAGTCGGCGTGAGCAAGATGTCTAGCTCTTACCTGCTCAGTGTAATAATTGTCCTCAATGTATTAAGTCGCTCTGGACATTCTGCCGCTTTAGGCAAGATAAAAATGAAAAACAAAATAAACATAAAAAATATATCAATGACCCAGGATTAACATGTTAGTTTATTTGGATTTTAAATTTGATTGTCAAGATTCTAACCTTTTTACAAGCTATGTTTCAGAAACTATTTAGAATCCAGCCGCCTAGAGTGGCCTCATTTCTCAGCAGCCAATTGTCAAAATGCTGCCTCAAATTCGTGCCGCCCTAGGCAGCTGCCTAATCTTGCCTAATGGGAGGGCCGGCCCTGGTGTTACAGAATGTAATAGGTACTACGGTACTAGTAAGCCAATATAAATAATATTGTTGTCGCTCCTTTGCAGCCTTTGCCTGTAGCCCAGCTAACTCCGAAGTTATTGAGGCGCTACAGTAACAGTTCAAAAGAAATGCACCATTGTTTATCATTTCATTGCAAATGTGTTGCAATGCCACATTGATTCACAGCCTGCATGGGGACAGGATGTAGAACAGGAGGGCCCTGATAAATTATCGTAAAAGAAAAAAAAAAGAAAATAATAATAATGTTTGAGCTGTTTAATGTGGGCTGCAGTGTGAGTCCTCATCTTTGCACATTCATAGTGTGTACAGCTGACTTACTATATGCCAATTAGCTTGAGATGTGAGTCTGTGTCTGACTTTAGTGGTATCATTTATCTTACACTTATCACTCTGTCTCTGATTTAAACAAATTATAATTATGTATACTCTTGGTTCTTGTATTGGTGTTTACATTGACATTACCTTTTAATTTCACTGTGTTACATACAATACTGTACTGTATATCGGATCGGTCTCTGGAAAAACACAGGGCCTGAGGGGTTAATTCATCATCTGTCAACTGTCCTGGCAGCTCCAGGCACAGAAACAGCATGCTAAACAATAAACATACCATAGACATTGCAGCGACAGCTAGCTAACAATGAAGAATGTGAATTTAAAAGCAAAATAAACAACAACAACAACAACAACAAAACAACAAAAATAATAATCCAAAATATTGTTTGCAAGATGGAAAGAAACCAATACATCATCTTCATATATGCTTTTGAGATACAATAAGCAGTGTATTAAATAATAGCCTACTTATAAATACATAAATAACACACAAAATAATGAAATAAATAATAGACTGATAATGGACTTAGACATTGAAAGTGATTACATTGAACTGTCAAAACCTGTATACTGTATCAGTAAAGGGCTTAAGTAAATGGTAAAGCACTGCATTACAAATGTATGTGTAATTGTGCAAACAAAAACACAGTATCATAACCATGCGCCACAGTATAAGCATGACCATGTGCAAGAACACATTGTTTATAAATGCATCAACCTCTGCTGTTGTGTGCTTGTTCAACTATGAATGACTGCATACAGCAGAGCTTAGTGTAATTGTTTGAACTGTGTTCCCCCATGCAAGCAGTAACCACTCTGGCAGCTACAGCAATGAATCTTGTCAATTGTTTTCCAGAAGCCTTTGGGAGACCCTGGGTTTCCCCCCAAAAGAGATACCAAAGCCCTGAGCTGGTTTTATATGATATGAGATATATTTCACCAGTCAATCGATGCTGTACAACCCATCTGGGAAGGCGGGACTGCTCTCTGCTTGTGTTCTTTGCCTGCCTCGTCCTCTTTGTTGTACATATCCAGGGAGCAGCCATGATGAGAACACTGAAAGGGGAAATTTGTCAATGTTTCGAACATGTTGAGAGGCATCCGAGAGTGAATACACAGCGACAGGGAGATATCACACTTCAGAAGTTGAGTTGTGGAAGAGGGAAAAACTTTTCTCGTGACAGAAATACATCCTGGTACAGTCTCATCAACAAATTCCTGATATTGTTTATTATTTTTCATCTGTTACATTATGTACGTGTTTGTTTTGGTGTTAGCACAGAAGTGCTTAGATTGTACTGTATTAATGGTATGTAAATAATTATCTTTGTAATTATTTATAGAGGCATGCTAAGGGTTAATTGTGCAGGTTCCTAATTAGAGATCCTTCATATGCAGTTATATATACTTCAAAACAATTCCATAAAGTACATTTCACACCTGTGTGGTCGTTGATTTAACACTGGTACAGATGGAGGCCTCACCAGTGAATGTACACAATGTTTATTTATTTATTTATTTATTTCCTTTATCCTTTATTCCCATATTTCCCTCCGTGGAGGAACACTCCTTAGAGGTTATTGTAGATGTTGCGTTATACCGCTTTTTTTGTGTGTTTTTTTCTTCTAATGCTGATTGTTTACCCACAAGCTACTTAAAGTTTAAGATGTGTTTTTACTTTGTCAAAGTCATTGAATTTTAGGGGGTTGTAGAAATGAAAACCTCTAATGGCAGACACGTGACCTTTTGTCTTGAAACTCATATTAGTTAGCGGGAATATTCAATAGGAAGTGACACTTGCCTAAAGCAGTCTTTACTGTGTTTTCTTCACGGCCCGCACCGATCAGAATAAACACTCCTTTCAGAAATTACAGACAGGAACGATGACAGAAGCAACCATTAAAACAAAGAGATTTTGTCCTTGAGAAATAACCCAAATAACCCAAGGCTTCCTTGATCGGTGTTTGTCCCAATTTAAAGTAATTGTGTTTATATATTGTATCAGGTATGCTATGAGCCCAATTCATACAAATTACGTATGGGAGATTTCAGAGCAGAGCGACGATGAATTTGAAACAATGTGTTTCAAAACAAAAAAGCTTGAACATTTTTAAACCAATATTGTGTTGTATAACCATCATTTTATTACATATTTACATGTTTTGTTTTACATTATATGACTGTTTCTTTCAAAGCAAGGTCTCGAAGAGTAATGCTTAACTGAAATGTAATGGGTGCATTTTCAAATAAAAGATTTGACAAGACATAAGCAGCTTTGTAAATTTGTACGTGACTAATTCATTTAATTACAGAGTTATATTGATAATAATAATAATAATAATAATAAACTTTATTTGTATAACACCTTTTATACACATTTGATAGACAAACAAATGAACAACCTGTATTAAAATAATTATTCTGCTTCCCCCTGGCAAATGCATGTGGAAGAAGCGCTCTTAAATCTAACATTGTGATGTCTGGTAATGTCTTTTCATTCATTCATTTTTTGAAAGTATGTCAGTCATGTCTCACTTTTGTCTGCTGATAAGCCACTCATCACCTCCACTGTCCAAATGCTGGCATCTTTATGAATGACACCCGACGATATCCTCATCGAAAATGGCGCCCGTCAGATTCACAATTCAGCTAATTCTCATAATCACAACCCTCCATCTGCACAGCTAATGCAGAACAAGCCAAAGAAGGCTGATAATTATCTTATCCATCCTACAGTAGATGTCTTAATTCTGGGAAAAGTGCGAGGCTATGTTGAAAGGCTTCGACATTGTGCTCATTAGGATACACATTGTCTGGCCAAATCTAAAATTATGATTCTCATTGCCCTTGTGTCGAGGGAACCAGTCAAACTATCTTATTGGCACTATCAGATTATCATTGACACAAGCTATAATGTAACCCTGTACATCACTGATATGAATAATTCATGTATATTTAGTATATTTTAGGTACAGGCTGTTTGCTACAAGTACAGTAGTAACTATACATAGTGACAGATTGAGGAAGGACTTTCTGCATTCCTGAAAAACAACACTTTTGTAGATGTAGAACACAGCTTCACATGGGACACCCAAGTGTTTGGTTTGCCTCGCAGTTTTGTTTGCTACTATAGGCAAGAAAACAAGATGCATTACTGTTAAGGGTGCTTGTGAACACATCCCCTTGCACTGTATAATTATAGCAGCTACACACCTGCTACAAGACCCTTGAGAGTGTTGATACTTGACCAGCGAAGGCAATCTGCGATCAGCTCATGGGCTCCTTGACCCATCGCATAGCGCGCATATGCACGCACGCACGCACACACATGCACACACAGTAGATAACATCATATAGACGTCTGTCAAAAACCTGTTGGTTCATCCCCATTACAAGTTTATGAAATGGCTCTTGTTACAAATGTACACACGAGTATGTGTGTATGTATGTGCGCATGTGTGTTTGGATGGTGTAAAGGGAGAGGGAAAAGCTCTCACTAGAACAAGGATTTATGACTTTACAGCATTTGCATAATTGTATGCATCTCATGAAGTGAGAGTATGTGGTGCCAGCGTGGATGATCTTGGCTTATCTGAACCACCCCGTAAAGATAGTAAGCAAAAACAAGCTGATAAAAGCAGGGCTGCTTCCCACTGCCCGTGTCAAATTATTTAGCGGTGCTCGACAGGCTGGAAGCTTTTGCAATAACATGCATGGGTATATTATTGCATCATGACGTCTTGGGAATCTAAGAATTTAAGCAGGGTGAGAATTTATTTTTTTCTCCTTAATGTAGATATGATTTTTTTTTCTGAAATGTTACAGTATGTACTGTAATGCAGAGGAAAATGAATATCTTAAAAATTATTGTCCATTGTTTGGCACAGAAAAGCCCTTTGAACGAAATATGTATGTGGTATTAAACTTTGACATTGTTTGACATTGGTTCCAGTAATTTAGCCCTGGGCTTCTCAAAAATGTCTACATGTAAATGATAAAAAAAACAGATTAAAAAGCAACATTGAAAATAAAATATGCATATAAAATATAATAAAAAAGATTAGAAATAATAATGTGACATTTAATCCCTCGATAAAAGCCTTGTGGATCTCGAAAACCGTCTTTCCTAAAACTGCTGTCCTAGCCATGATAGCACCACTACACACACACACACACACACACACGGCATAACCAGCGATGTATTAATAATGGCTCAACAAAGTCAACCCGTATGGTAAACCTCCCACTGCTCCGCACACCCCTGTCTAACTTCCTGCCAGATCTTCTCCTTCCCTACCCTCCTCCCTTCACCACCACCCTGTCCACCGTTCCAGGCTAAAGGAGCAGCTAGCATAGTGCTGGTTATTGTGAACACAATACCCGGTACTGTGGTTGGCATGGCACCGGTGGGGAAAAAAAACTAACAAAAACAAAACACCTGTTGCCATGCCCAGCACATAGCTAAAAACCCATTACATAAAGTGCTTGCTCTGAAGACAGTCTGTGCATGTTGGATGCTTCACCACTGGTTCACTGCCGTTAGAAACCTCCATGGTAGCAGCCTACTGTCATTGATAAAGGATCGATACCTGCTTCCAAAGCTCCACTCACTAGGTTGAATTTCAGAGAGCCTGTTCTGTGAGACGAAGTTGTCCGCAGAGCACTTCACGCTTAACATGTCGCAGATGAAGCCGCTGTGAAAAAAAGACGGGATTTATTCAGGAATCGATGCTTCTGACAATTCGATGAACATTCTTTGTGAGTTCTGGTTTCCCTCCTTACTGCTGTGACCCCTGTACTGAGCACGTTGAGGCAGGGTTGAGAAGGGAGGCCATCGAGAGGCGGGAGTTAACCGGTAGCTGTAATCAGGCTGATGGATAGAAAGGTGGATGGAGTCAGTTCATCTCGATGTGAACGAGTAACGGGTTGGAGCAACAGTGTCATATGCTCACGGGTGTTTCAAACAGCGACAGCAGGCGACCGTTTAGTGTGTGTCTGCGTGTGTGTGTGTGTGTGTGATTCAGGGCTATCCACTGTTCTCCCAGTGGAGTCTAGTATGTGTGTCGCATTTTGCCCTTCGCCTGTGACTGTTTCCATTATTCTGATGGTATTTGTGTTCATAACCAATTTATGTGGCTTCCCTCCTCTACTCATACAGTAGGTGCCAAGCATGCCAGCATGTGACATTCACAGAGGCTGGTGGAAAGGACAGTGGTCATCACGTTCTGCCTGTATTCTCCGTCCTGAAAACCAATTTGAGCCATGAAGCTTTGGCATAATCCTCACAAAGCCCCCCGTGTTATTCAGCTCTGGTTACCAAGTAAGCCTGAAGCTTTACTGAACAATGAGCTGAACACACACGCATGATAACAAAATGTTGTATGAATGTGATTCATGAAGGGACTTAGCACAGAGTTGGGTGTCTAATGCATTACAGACAAATTATATTCATTTTGGCTATACTTCTGACTTTGAAAGCACTTTATTTGCTTATCTCTAAGATAAAAAAGCACTTTATCAATTCCATAAGGGGATAAAAGTGTTTCTGTTAGTGCAACTTGTGAATCAAAATTAAATTACAAATGAATAAATGCAAAACAAATAATAAAATAACTTTGACACAGTTAAGTCAGTTAGCAAACAATTTGATCCTCATTGACTTACAGTACAGTTACAATAATGAAAGGAACAGATAAGAGTTAGACATCTTGCTTACAGAAAGGATCATGGGGGGTCTTGAACCTGTGACCTTCCAAGCAGGAGGCAAACTCCCAGGCTCCTAGAGTATCCTACCAAGTACTGATTCACTCACATATCCAGATTGTACAGCAGCACTGAATTGGTTGAAAGAAACAATAAATAAAGCACATTCATTATTCCTGCCTTATGATGAAGTAAGACAGTAACACTGCTGTAATTGCCCAAGCCTTACTCAAAGAAAGCGAGAGGCACGAGGGAAGAGGGCACCAGAAGGCCTAAATGGGCCCCATATTACCCTGCCACCAGTTGAATGCTACATTATTTGTCAAACCTGTGATGGTGTGAGTTCTACACTGTACAGGCATACACATACCGGTTTACCTGTATATATTAAGGCAAGCTCTGGGCCAGCCTATAGCCCCATTAACAAGGAGTTGCTGAGGGGACTGAGCTCTCTGGTATGATAGCTCCTGCAGGCATTTGCGGGAGATTCCCAGCAGGTCACTGGCCTTTTTAACAAGACCAGTGGAGATGTTAGCTGAGGCAATGAGGTTGGTTGCTCCCGGGCTCAAGTCTGAGTGAGAGTGTTTGATGAGAGTGTTTGAGAGGTACTGTAGGATGTGGAGACCCCACGTTTGCTGTACAGTATATTGTATCATTTCTAAAGACAGCAATTACACACAATTCACCTTAGCTTGTTGAATCACTAAAACTGGGGTTGGTTGCTGGTTTAAACTGTGTAATCATGAAATGTATTATTTGTCATTCACATATAGACATATAGCATTTATTAGTTCAAAGCAAACATTCTTCAGAGAAACCCTTTGGGACCATACCAATATTAATATTCAATATTTGAAATTCAGTTCCCACTTTTTTTTGCATTGGGTTGATCACTAGCTTGGTTGATCATCAACCCAAATAGTATCTGTAACTCACCAACCATCGGTTTATCTGGTTACATTACCTCTAGGTCAGTGACAGTTCCTCTTACCTATGGCTGCATTTGAAGTCTGGATGATATCCTATAGTCCTGTAGCCTGGGAAAGCTTCTCCCATCATTACGTTATAGCTATCTGGAGGCAAAGGGGATATAATAAGTCAAGTCAAGTTTATGTATATAGCCCTTAATCACATTAGAGTCTCAAAGGGCTTAACAAGCCCACATTTCACATGGAAACAAACAACACCCACTTAACCTGCTCCTTCCCCCTGGGCATGGAAAAACATCCAGAAAAACCCCATGGGTAAAAAAGGGAAGCCCATGGATAAAAAAGAGTCCACAGAGGGAGGAATCCACCCTTCCAGGACAGTTAGGATGCAATAGCTGTCGATATGTCAACAATAATGAGCAATACATTGGACGAAATGTATCACATTGTGCAGTAAATAAGTACACATTGTATACATTAAATACATTTTGGTAGTTGGTAAATTGGTCCGTCAAATGTAATATTGACAGGAGGATGCCACCGGAGGATGTGTCCTGGTTCTAGTTATAGCCATGTTTATACAGGTCTGAGGATGTGTCCTTGTCCTAGTCACAACCAGGTCCACTCACCACCCATTGAGTCTGCATACACTACCCAAACACAAGAGACATGGCTGCAGTACCATTTCAGTAGCATACCTCAGAGGGCAAATGGAGCACCTTCTAGACTTGAAAAGCAAAAGCAGGCCAGATTTGACACTCATAACAGCAATGATTACACTGACAGCGAAAAACGAGCAAGAATATTTTAACTCCAGTTAAGACAGAGGAAAAGATCAAGGGAGTATGAAGTAGGTACTGTACAGTATGGAGTACATGGAGAGCAAATGAGTCAGATGGTGGGAAGACAAGTCTTCTGGCAAAGAAGATGGTGGGAGCATCTCTGTTGAGAACTCTGACAGTGATTATGATTCAGACTACAAGCGACATGGCTTTGGTCATAGAGCATTGATTGCGCACTAGTACCTATTGCCATAGTAACCGTGTCATCTTTTTAATCAGCACAAGAAGTTTGCATTGTTTTTCAGTTCACTTGTTTACGAATGGAAAATTAACAGAATCTCACGTACACACATTTGTTATTCAAGCATGAATCGTTCGATATGTGAGTGAATTACTTTCAGCTGCATACATACAGTAGGTCATCTCACAGTTTACCCTCTCCAGTGTAACACATACTCAATTTTTACAATTTGTTTGCAATTAATCATGACACTTAAATCTTTGAAAATGTGTTGTAACTAAAGCTTCAATTAAGCAGAACAGGCTTACTATGGTATAGCTATTCTTCGAGTCCAAACAGCAATGTAGACACTGTAACCAAAGGAGAATTATGACATAAAAGGCTTGACAACCAAGCATTCGACAGTTCAGCTTCGTGAGGGTAGGGGGTGGAAAACACAGATGAGCCATATGACTTGCAGTGTTGTTGCAGCTTTATGAACAGTCTAATGAGATCTATTGAGACTTGGGCCTGCCATTTTGTTGTATAGCCTAAACACTTTCTCATAGCGCACAATGGTCTTGTACACATCCGCTTCACTCCGTTGACCAAATATAGATGGATACATTTGCCCGAGATACAGGAGAAGAAATTGATTGTGTCCTATTTTGTCACAATAACATCATACAGTATTAATACTGTATGTTTATATATTTTGTGAAATGTATAGGCCTGCACTCACACTTTGCCATTGTGTTTTGCTTTCTACCACTTCATTAATCTGTTTTCCTTCTGCCTTTAGATACTCTCATATGCATAACAACACGTACTGTACTGTAACATGCATACGCAGGTGCATATACTTGCAAGCCTCTTCAGTGGCACTTCAATATACTGTACTGTAGGCTTCCTTCCTCACTCAAAGATCAGCGAACAAAAGATGGCCTCAACAATACACACTACAGCCCACATGGAGGTCACACCGAGGACACTACCTGCATATTTGCTGCTGCATTAATTTTAGTGATGCCAGACCATCTGCTTGGCATTTGTAGACACACAGCAAGCAATAATTAATGAGTTGGACCATGGCATCTATTGTTCTGTCTTCTTTGTTTTCCACTTTTGAATAAGCAGGCAAATTTCTATTTTGCCTCTCACATCATAGTTTAATAAAAGAAGGGAAGGAGAGGCCCCAGATAAGAAATAAGGCATGGGTTTCCTATAGATGTGATTTGTGATTTGTGTCTTTTTAAAGTTTTAATTAAATAACACCCAAATGCAATTTAAATCTTTGGGCACTTGATATGTATTCATCAGACACTTGATATATATATATTCATCAGTGTATACAAACTATTTATGTGTGTTTAGAAAACACAGTGCATACAGGATATGTGTGTGTGTGTGTGTGTGTGTGTGCGCGTGTGTGTGTGCGCGCATGTGTATGCCTTGTTGAAGAGCCCCTGTCCTCTCAGCATGTCAAGTATGTCCACTCATTGTAGAAGTCTTATGACAAGAACTGAGCAAATCACTTCAATTGTGTCGGTGATTGCAGTGAACCCATTCTCCATGTTTTAATCAGCCCATTCTTCACATGAAAAGAGGGGGGTAGAAAGAAGCCTTTCATATTCTCCTCCTAAAAGAAACTCAATTAAGAAGACCCAATAGGACCCCTTAATGACTTATAAGACAGTTGCGGTGATGAAAGAGACAAAAGTTTAGAAATATTTCAGGTAAATGTGTTATATATTTATCCCCTCTTCCTTATCTAGTTGATGATCTAGTTAATCATCCTGCAACCCCACTTTAGTATATTTATTATTTCTCAATTTTACAGAGTATTAAGACATATGATTGATATAGCCTACATATTTGTTTTAAACACATTTATTTTCAACCAAATTAAAACTGAGGGAAAAATACCTTGTACCATCTGTAGTTACATTATTAAAGGTGAAATCAGATATTGTAAGCTAATACACTTTTTTAGTGAGTACAGTATAAAACCTGAATTGGGTACAGATTTAGTCTGTACTCCCATGGATGGGATGAGGATATAAATGTACTCCTTTTAAACAAAGAATCCATTTATAATAGCCGCAATGGAGTGCCCTCACATGAGACAAAAGATGTCATGCTAATTAGTGGGAAAAATATGATCACTAACAGGGGCTGCTGTGCTCTGGGCCCTTTTCTGAATTATCATGTAACACAGTGGAAGCTATGCTTAATCAGTGTTCACAGACCGAGGCAGCTGCTTGTGAAGGTGAACTTAGCTAATGGAGAAGGGTGTGATTGCTTGACACACATCTCTCCTTGGGGTAAATCAAGACAAGGCTATAAGAAAAGGCTCGTATGGCTTAGATGTTGGAGAAAGGTAAATCTATGGGTTTGTCCTATAAAGAAGGCAGCTGCCTGTGAAATCCTTATGCTTTGAAGGCAATGGTTTGACCAGAGGAGACTGCAAAGGAATGGGGTTTTAGACAGTTTTTTAAGGTGGAATGATGGTGTCGTGGAATGAAGTTATTTTCCCTTGTTGTTTTCTGAACAGTTTTTTGCTTTGCTTTTAACTGTTTTAATATGTTGCCTTAGTAGGCATAGTTTTACTACCAGGTAAAGGGGATTGATAAACTGATAATTTGCTGTAAGGTTTCATAATTAACGGCTAAATATATAGTATTCACTGGATTTGAACTGGGGAGGTTTGGCTTGCCATACCTGCATTAGTGTTCTATAATACTGGTGGCATGTTTTAAAGTTCTTAAATTACTGGACTACACATACAGTATATATATATATACTGTAAGTGTAGTCCACACACGTGCACACAAACACACAATAAAATAAATGGTTAGAGGCAATTCCAATTTATTCACACATATCATACTTCATTATATAAATGTAAGTGTTCATGCCATAAATATTAGTGTTCATTTTATATATATATATATATATAAATATATACTGCAAATAGACATGCTAGACTTAATGCTCATTTGTGTACACTGTTAATGGGGACGCGCATATGCTAAATCCTGCCCCTTGAGGCCAGAATTACACACAATTACACATGCTAAAGCAGCCTTGGAGGACTAAAGTGGAAATGCTACAGTACCTCATACTGCTGTACTGTAGCTATGGCTGCAGAACAGAGATGAGGAGGTGAAAAGAGTTTAGAGTATTGTGATATCATATCCATGCTCTGCCATTCTCCACCATTCTTGATGGATCTCTGTGTGAATCTCTGCATGGTATGTGACAATGAACTGTATTTACTGGTTAATAAAATCACAATGTCTTTATAAAAATTGGTTGGAGGAGATAGAAAGTAATCTACAAAGGCCGTGGTGTGTAAAATTGGATTTTCCATAGGCAACACGGAGAACAGTTGTCGATAGAGGTGGGTTCACAATGACGCAGACTTCTCTTGCAGACTTCACTTGCAAAAAGAGCTTCAAGAGAAATGCGTCGAGTATCTCTCAGTAACAACAAAGATTTTGTTAGAATTGTTAACGAGTTACAACGCATCTCCTTGTAATATCGACTTTACAGTTTCAGTGCTTGTGTATGTCAGGAATGGCGCCCAGGTATAGTGCTCCCCCCTCCTGTTCTACCTCACCAGTGTACTAACCGCCTGCCTGCAGCCATTTTCACTAGAACAATGCACCTCAGCATCACGGCAGACTCCCATCACAAATCATTCCCTCACCTGTTTGTGACTATGGGACGGTAACCTTAAACTGCAGGTTTGGGGTTTTGTCGGTTGTCTTTGTCGGTTACTGTTTGTCACCTTGTGTTTTGCCAAGAGATGTGGATATTAAAGGTGATCGATACAATATATGATGTTTTTAATATTAATATAGCAGAAGACAACTATTTTCTACATAGTGCAGACATTGCAATCCTGAGCAGAGAATGATATCACACTCACTCCATGTGTTGTAATCCGAGCTCCTCTGTTCTTTGTTTTCATAGCCGGGCTACATGTGCATGTTAGTGTTTGTGTGCGTGTGTAGCAAACAAAACATTTGTTTTGGTATGAGATGCTGGTGTACTTAATGTCACATCTAGTGGTAGAAAGTCATATAGAAACACTTTAAATGCCGGGCAGAGTCTCGCGTTTTGCCAAGGGTTGTATTTTATTTTATTTGTGTTCTCGTCTCATTCTATCTGCATCTGTACCCACCACGCAACACTCCATACAGTTTGGCTAAGAATTATTATTCTGGAGAAGCCTGACACAATCACCTCTGTGAACCAGGACTGCCTTTATCGTGTGCCTTCCTCTGTTATAAACGTATTGCTTTTAAATAAACAATTTATTGGATAATAAACAAAATTCTAAACCAAAAACAATAAAGTCTTGACATGCTTGTGTGTTGTTGATGCATTAACCCCTTCTGTTGTCCTCGGGTTTCAAATGCAAATCTTATTGTGCCAGCAGATGGCGCCACCTGATTGTGTCTGATTGTGTAGTTGCGCAGGTGATGTCATTGGTTCAAACCCCGCTAACGCCTCACCAAGTGTCGAGGTGTCCCTGAGCAACACACCGACCTGCTTCCCGGTGGTTGGATGGCGCCATGCATGGCTGACACCACCAGCGGTGTATGAATGTGTGTATGGGAGATTATCAAGCTACTGTAATGCTGTAAAGCGCTTTGAGTGACCAGAAGGCTGGAAAAGCCTTATAGACCTGGCATTGCAGAACGATAGAGGCCCAGGATAACTTTTTCTCTGCTGTAATCCATCAATCACAGTGACAACATTTGATCCGCTCGGTTCCCCCGCCCCCCCCCCACAACCCCCACTGGCCTCTGGTATAACTGATTGGGCTTCTTTGCACGGTTGCCATAAAGACAGCATATGAAATACAAAATGTGTGGGGCGGGTGCCTGCTTACTGGCTGGCTGCTGCTCAAACAGCTGCCCTTTCTGTCTCATCAACCTGTAATCGCTGCCGCAAAATACTAGCTCTACTTTTACCTTCAAAGAATGCCAGTTTTTGGAGACGGCTGCAATAAGAGCTGTTAAAAAACTAAGAAAATAAATAGGGTAATGTACTTGGCAGCCAAAACGGCAACTCAATTGTCCATTTTTGTGAAACACATCCAGCATATATTTAAATAATTAGAAACAGAAACAGAAAAAATTGGGCTGTTTTATATTTAACCTGAGGTTTATTAGTGCATATTAGTGTTTTATCTAGCAGGTAATAGGCAACAGTATTCTTTAAAGGCTTTTAAAATATCCTGAGCACAGTACAGTCTAGTGGCATTGACTGACAGTGGCTTTTATTACAAAAATGTCTTGTTCCATCAACTCTTGCCCTAATTACCCTGTAATTTGTTTCTTTGTGCCAGGGCATAGAATCAAACATAACCCATGAATGCAACCCACAGTGACTCATGCCCTCACTTCCATTCCATGGCCCCCGGTTCCTCTGGCGTGTGGGGTAATTATATGAGCCAGCCTAAATCATGCCAACATTGATCACTAGGGTCTACTAAACTTGAGGTCGCTTGAAATGTTTCAGAGATGTCTGATTTATGAAAGACATTGAAATGTTAATTTTTTTAGATAAAGAAAGTGTTAAAATAATGCGTTCCGTTAGCTTTTTTCGGACTAGATTGCTCTCTGAACTAGAGACAGAAACTAGAGAAAATGTGTGTTGATTCCACCCCAACTCAATAAACATCAACTGCCACCAATTATTTTTTTACAACTATTGTCGCGGGTTCTGCATAGCATATAATTGTTGTTGAAGTGTGGAAAAAACAATGTATTATTTTTAGTTTAGATGGCAGTGTGTGTTCATGAGCAGAAATAAAATATTCACATTTTTACCAGCCATTTTATCTGACAGCAACTTTGGAAACAAGCAGGGGAAAACGTGTTGCGTGTAGCCATGGCTGTCATGCATGGTTGTTTAACCTGGCAAGAGTTCAGCTAACATCGCAAGAGGGTTATTTGTCTTGGCTAGCCACTGCCCCAGGCCGGAAACAGCAAAGCACTTAATAGCAAACAAGTGACATCTTTTTCCAAATGATTCAACAGTCATCTAAAAACAGAGCTGACCTGTAGCCTGTGGCAGTTGTTAGTGTCTAGTGTGACTTATAGCATTATGTCACTGCAACCGCAGAGGGGCAAATTTGGGCATTGCATAAATTAAAGCCTACAAAAATAACAGTGGACATCTTCCTAGGAGACAATGCAGGCCATTCAAGCAAGCTATACAATACTTTCACCAAACAACAAATTAAGTCAAGTCTCATTTAACACTCTGTGCTTATATTGGTGAACAAATTAATACCAACCAACACAAATGAATACATAGTAGATACATACATCTCTCAGTCTCATAATAGCAAGCATAATGAGCAACACAGTTCAAATGTTTACTTAACATGTACAGTATTAATACAAATCACAAATAAACTAATAATGCATTACCCAAGGCCCATGTGAGTGTTTACTCACATTGACCATAAAATATTTTAGACCTGCACAAGAGTGTACAGTGTACAGTGTGTGTGTGTGTGTGTGTGTGTGTGTGTGTGTGTGTGTGTGCATGTGCTGGGGGAGGGGGGGTGTTCATATGACTAATATGATATTAATTAGAAGTGGCTTTGTTCTTTCTGTGCATTTTAATGCCATACAATATTGCCGTATGGTAAAAAATTAAACAGTGTCTTCCTGGCCAATTCTTGCCAGTCTTCCTGGTCTGGTGCCTGCTGCCACAAGCTGCCATTGGGAAGGGGAGCAAGCAACTCAGTCATGACCCACTTAAGGTTTCAAAACCACAATGTAAAGCAGAGCACACAAACTCTTCATAAACCGGATGCCTAACACCGATATCTCTGCTTTTGTACCTCACATTTACACTGAAGGATTTGGCATTTCTTCTTCAAGTGTGTGGACATGCACGTATTTTGTGTTCGCGTGGAAGCAAGCAAGCATTCAATTTGGCCAATCTGGATCCCACACATATTCTAAATAAAAGCAGACCTACCGTGGCCATCTGAGATTGTGTGTGTGTGTGTGTGTGCGTGTGTGTGTGTGTTAGCGTGCTCTGTATGGCGGTGAATATAAAACCCAGATTCATAGCATGATCTAGGTGGCTTTGGCACCACTCTTGAATTCCTTTTGTATATAAAGGTGCTATATTTGTGGATTACAGTTCTATTATAGCTCCTAGTATAGGCCATTTGTGCATATTTATCCAATATGCCATAGCCTCCACCTGGAATTTATAGTTATACACAACTCACTCGCAAGGTCAAACATTGACAGTATTTTTTAGCATAATTACACATACAGTATTCACATAACTAAGCATAGTCATGGTTGATATTTTTAATAAGAGGCATTATAAAGATATTCAGTGACAAAATAGAAAACCGTTCTATGCTGGGCCAATAGGATTTATAGTACCAGCGTTTGCTTCAACTATTTAAAGTCTCAAGATGGGGTCAAAATCATTGTCTGAAGCCTCTTCAAGTGCTCAGCTCATCACCCATGAAATGAGGTGACCTACCAAAGAAAGGGGAAACACTGTTCCTGCTAAATGAATTATGTATAGTTTCCTCTACCCCAATTTGGAAATCTAGTGATAGCATTTAACCCTCATGATGTCCTTCTGGTCAAAATGACCCAAATCACTAGCTCTCTGTGGCAGCTAGAGGGCGCACAATAATTATTAAATAATTAAATTCACACAGCAATGCTAATTAAAAAACACACAGAATTATGGGTGACAGAACATTCTAATTATAGGATATGTCCCTTTATTATACTTATATATATATATTTATTATATTATCTGTGTAAAATTTATGGCACTTTTCTTTGAGGGGTAACGTGACGTGTCAGAGGGTTTGCCGTTACACACAACCATCTGGAAAGTTGTCAACTGAAACAGTTTGCAGGCACTTTCACAAAATAGGTGATTGGATAAACCTGTGAACCAGCGCAGCCAGGTGTTAACCTTTGAGAGGTCTTTGAAAATATCATACTTGGCCACTCGGCGGCGACATCTAATTGTGTATGATTTCATGTGTTTTTTAATTGTCATTACCGTGTGCATTTATTTTTTATTTATTATGTCTTTATGTATTTGTTTCGTTTTTTGTGCCTTTTAACCCTCCTGTTGTCCTCGGGTTTCAAACACACACCTTGTTGTGCCAGCAGTGCACATCAT
>JAODUG010012454.1:1802-16271 GCA_027564795.1 Aphredoderus sayanus | reverse complement strand
GCTTTACTGTGGTGATTTGTTTTATTACACCATATCATACTCTTTGATCAGCTTTAAAAGGTGATGAATAAGCATCATATTCATACATAGCTGATGGTGATGACTCAGATCAGGATGTAGTAGCATTTCCACGGCAGATTTGTAATCTTAGAATACATCTTCAGTATCACAGTACCAGGTTTATTATCAGGTTCATTATCAGGTTAGATAATTACAAAATTAACAAGTGCTAATTTGCATCTACAAAACACAAACTGTTTCTAAATGCCTTCTTGATTATTTTCAGTCATCTACAAATTCAAATGGTATTCAAAAATGAACAGGTGATGATTCAATATAAAAACTAATCACTATAAACAGCACACTTTTCGTAGTGGCTTCAAGTTCAAAAAGTATGTAGTTTCCTGTATACAATTTTCATCAGCAAGGTCATTCCTTGCAATGGATTACCATTGTACAACTTCAGTGGTCTAATAATACAAAGTATCTTAGACATTTAAATCAAAACAAATGTATCTCAAAACAAGTGGGACATATCGATATATTCCTCTCAGAGAAAAGGGTGCAGTAGTGCAGCAATAGTAAAATCAAGTCAAGTCAAGTCAACCCCTTAACCTACTTGTCCTCCCGGGCAAGGAAAAACATCCATAAAACCCCCATGGGTTCCCCAAAGGACCACAGAGGAAGGAATACACCCTTATTGGACGGTTAGGATGTAATAGGGGTCGATAAAGCAACAAGAATGAGCAAGTATACACTGAAATGTATCACAGTGGGCAGTAAATAGGTAACACATTGTATACATTAAATACATGTTATAAGTTAAGTATAAGTTGTATGTCGAATATAATATTGATAGATGCCATAGGTCTGAGGATGTGTCCGTATCCTAGTCACGACAGGTCCGCTCACCATCCATTGGATCTGCATACTGCATACTGTAGCACTACTCCAACACTGGAGAACAATAGTATATTGTTCAATATTAGGCATGCTCCAATCTATCCTATCATCATATAAGGGAACATAAGTGAACATATGTGAAATAATGGAACATAAGGGAAGTAAGCATGTGTCTACTGTTTCCCATACAGTGTGTCTATTAAAAACTGCCATTGATTCCAGTTCTTCCAGTGGCGTCAGCCTCAAGGGCTAAACAAACTAACAGGGGTTTTGTGAAGTTAGGGGAATTCAGCTAGGCTTTGATGTAAAGGCTAAATATTAATTTCAACAAATGCATATTTAAAAGTAATTATAATCATGTTTAGAGATGAGTAAAATGAAAAACTATGGCTTTGATTAGGAAAATGTCATGCAATAGACAACAACTATGTGTTGTCATTGTCACCAAAACAGATAAATCATTCATTGTAGGTCAGTTTGTGTTTCCAGCATTGGACTGATCAAGATGTCTATTTGTGTGTCGCAAAGAAAAGACTGAATGTCCTGGGGCTTCAGTGAAATACACACACACACACACGCACACCCACACACAGGTCAAAGATCTGACCACAGTAAGAAGAAAACAACCCAATCTAGCCCAAACAGACTTCACAAGGAATCCTTTTCTGCAGAAAATGTGAGTTTAATAAGTTCTCCTGCAAAAACACATTTCATTCAATCTTTGGGGCTTTTTAACTGTGTAGTCAATTCCAGATTGCTCTGCTTATGTAGTATTCAAATCAACACAAGCCTGAGTCACAATGTTACCGTGGGCGACTAGCCCAACTGATGATGCAGATAGCATCAATCCACACCTACACACACAGGCCTACACCATCTCACACACAGCCAGAATACATGTGTTTACGCAAATACACCCTCAACATACACAGACTTAATATGTGTGTGTGTGTGTGTGTGTGTGTGTCCAGAGTGTAGATCGCATGTATGGGATACAGTGAGCAAGCGCATTTTGGCAACAGAAGTGTGGTTTTGCTATATATAAAAAATGAAGAAATTATCTATTTTGCAATTATCCTTATGACTACATTTTTTGACATGCTCTAGATTATAACCTATCCTGCTATTTTTTACCAGTTTAAAAATCTTTAGTGGAAATTCAACCCATAAAACTGTACTTTTGCATAAAGCCAATCAGTTTTCAGCAGAGGAATACGTTTTGGCACAACACGCCATTGTCACTTTCGTCTGCTAACAACAAAACTGAAACATGCCTAAAATCCGATTTGTGACAGGATACACTACTAACAAGGTAGAGAACCCAGAACGAAGCTTTTATAGCTGTCAAACAGAAACAAAACCGAGACACATGCTCACTATAGGGAAACACAATATGCTAAATTACGTTACCTAGCTAAAACATTTGATATTTGACCATGTCAGAAGATTGTTGTAGCATGCTGTGTTTTTGGCATTTTTATGCAGTGCTGCAAGCAATTAAACGTGATCTTAATGTTGGACAAATTATTGCACTTCACCTTCTGTTGCCAAAATACACGTGGGCACGTACGTAGTCCCTCTTTGCAAACAGTGAATGGGACTATTGATTTCTGAAACAGCTCATTATTGGCTGTAACATGACGTTTTGTGACTGGTTGAAGCCTTGATTCAAACCTCTACTAGGTTGAGCACTAACTGAGCACTAGTAAAACCTGCTATGGAGAAATTCACTTATTTAAATGTGTTACTCTATATTTCTAGAGTAGTTGTTATTCTGTGCACCTGGTGGTCATTAGCAGTACTGCATCAAAAGCACATCTGCTTTGGCTTCAATCCAATGGTATCCAATGGTGGTGTTTTCCTGTGCCTGTATTTACTTGTTTACACAACAGAAAACACATAAACACACTGCACAATGTTATAACAGTCTCCAGTGCAGATGCCATGTGACAGCCAGGTCAGATTTCTACTCTGCTTTCAAGACATGCCCAGACAGAGAACCAGCAGCCTGCCAGTGTATCCCGTGATGCCACAACAGCCGTTACACAACCCTATAGCAGATTATAGACACACACACACACACTCACACACACTCACACCAGAGGCACTAGTACACCAGTGTTTTACAGTAATGAATGTCCTCTATGTGGCCGCAATGTGACAAATACAGGAAAGCCACGTGTAATGCTATATAAGTACCTGCTTGATAAGTTCCACGTAGAACTATTCATGATGTTTTAGTCAAGGACACATACAGTTCACCTGCTTCTTACTGTAAAACCTTTAATTGTACTCCCTGTCACTTCGGGCAAATCAATCTTTGTATATTAAATACAAAGATTGTTTCTTATAGCCTGTAATGTTAATCAAGGCTTTTACATTACACCCAGTGAGCGTCTATGTTAGAGTTTCAGATGTCATTTCCAGCTATTACAGCACGTGCTTCAAACATACAGTACTGTAAAAATACTACAATTAGAAACTCCTTATCTGAGGCACAGCACAGTGACAAGCAGTTTCTCGTGCCCAGGGTGTCATGAAGTTCTCACATGCATGCACAGAAGACCAAGGAGTATGGCATCATCTTGTTCTGGAGGAACAATTCTCTGACAGCATCTGAGAGCAACTTGAATAGTAAATAGGAGATAGGCAGTACTGTACACTAGCGATAAGACGTGCCACGGCAATAGGTGGTACAGTACTACCCTAGAAAGTACAATGCATCTCTGTTCTCCTTACATAAATCCCAGTCACCATCATAGCCTGTCATCTACTTATTTGAATGTGTGTCCTTATCTCATAACCAGCACAGCGGCCTCAGACAAGAGCCTATTCTCCACGCAACCTGGAGACTCCTTGTTGATAAAGACTCACTCACTCACAGTCTGTACAGACACTCAGAGGCTGTCTTTGGAGGAGAGGAGATTAGGCTGTGTGTGTGTGTCTGTGTGTGTGTGTGTGTGTGTGTGTGTGTGTGTCTGTGCATTGTATTTGTATCAGATAAGAGTGACAGAGGCACAGTGAACAGTTACAAGGGTTGGTATTTCTGTGACATCAGCAGGCTTGCAATCTAGAAACAAGCAGTGGTACTATTTGCAACTTCCTCTCATTCCACTCATCAGACAACATCTCACATTTCTTTGTTTAAATTGTCAATGTAAAGAAAAGTCATCACAATGGCATCATGTCTAAAACATCCTGTTCTGTTTTCCTCCTGCCACCAATTGTGAGAACTGCATGAGAGGCTGCAGCACCATTTTTGTTCATGCAAATCTGAGGCAACTGGTTGAACAAAGTGCACACGCCCATGCAAGCGTGTGTTTACAGGGACCCGTTATTTGCTACCCTCTTGGGGTCAGATCCATTGACATGAATCTGACACTATACCGTACCACCAGTTGAGTGTAACGTAAAACAACACAAGTTGAAAAGGACAAACCCACATAATGTTGCAGCACATTTTCAACAGGGGGCCTTTATCATCTAACAATGTGTCATGGAGGTTATGTAGTGCTCCCCCTGTCCCTGACAGTCAAACTAACTGTCCTTGACTCACGAGGAGGGTCTGGGTGGCGGTTAACGCATCCATCGCCGACGGTACGAAAACCACCAGGAACCTTATCCCCTCGCAGGCAGCTGTCGCGTGCAGCTGGTAACCTGAGCCCGGGCTCTCCCAGAGGCTTTTAAGTCCACACATGTGGCACTACCTGTCCAGCGTGGATTGGAGGATTTCATGCGCGTGAGGCAGCTGCCACAGCTCTTAAAACTGATCAAGTGTTGGGTGAAGCGGGGGGGATACAATGAGAGTGGCTCTTAGAAATGCCACCCTCCCCGCGGCCTATGTCACGCCTGCTGTGACCCGTCCGTCCGTCCGTCCGTGCCTCCATCCATCTCCCGTGGTTAGCGGCATGTGTCTCGCCTCATCAGCCAACTGAAGACATGGGTAACTGGGGAGCTGTCGCCCCAAGTGTGTCTGTGATTACTTACCACTGGGTGCCGCCACGCTTAGGGCCCTTGGTGGCACTGGAGATAGGCTGTTGTCTAGGGAGGGAGGAGGTTAACCTGTTACGTTGTTTGGTGTGCCCTCTTTATTAATCCTCTTTGGAATTACTTATGTCCGCCTTTTTCACAGAACAGGATGAGAATGCTGTACGAGATTTGGTAGAGGGAGTTCTGCTTGAGTGTGATGATGAGCAACATATTGGGGAGGATAAATTGAACTTCTGAGTGTCAAGAATGATTAAGGCCCACCCGAGGAGAGCTCTCACGAACGTTCTGGGTTTCACCTTGCTGAGGTGCCAGACTGAGCGAAGGGGAGACGTTCTTATGAATCAGAAGTCTGTTATTATAATAGGGGTACTGTACATGTTGTCTCCTTGCCTCTATTTAAAACGGGTGAGCATTCAGAACATTCTGGATGTATTATTCTGCAGTTTTGTGCAGTTTGGGCAAGAAAGTGGTTTTTTTTCTTGCTTGTTGCAGGAATTATAGAACTGAGACATTCCTGTCATAGTACAGGGTTGAGTGAGTCCTCATGTAGGTACCCTGCACATATGTGAGAGCACCAGTAATGCAAACAGGTATGTGTGCTGCCATCCAGATGCCATTTATTTTAGGGACATATGCATTTTCCAGTAGGATGTAGAAAAACACATTCTGACCACAGGGCCACTTTCTCCTGCCTCCTCCATATTATTATTTGGCAAGCCAATGTGTCCATGGTCTAGTAACAAAAGATATATCCAATATACCTATGTGGGATTAACAACAAAAACATATACATATATAATTTATATGAATTAAATGTAAATTATAATAGTATCACTGTAATTATGGTAATCTACAAATATGTCATGTTGGCTATGTACTGTAGATCTCTGCCATTGTTGCAGAATGATGCAACATACATAATGTATTGCATAATTACATATTCTTTCTACTCAAACGATACAGAAATAATGTAAAATGCTTATCAAGTATTTCATCAGTATTTTTTTGTACTGTGGAAAACTGATAGATTATCTGAAATAATCCGTTGGGGTACCTTCTCTGAAGGTGACTCGATGGTGGCTTCAGCGTGGGAAAGAGAGAGCCTTGGTGGACATTAAATTACAATTGTTCATCCAGCCATATGATTGGATAGATTATTGTGCCCTCTACCAATTTGGAAGTGAACTTTGTTTTTCTTTTATCTCTAGGAAGTGGCATGAGATGTGTGCACCGTGCGGTAGAGGGTTAGCAGCCGGTCGTTTCTAAAAGCGGCGTTTTTTTGGGATAACTCATCAAGTGGGTTGTGTGTTGAAAGGTTTGCCCTGGATTAGAGTCTACCTGAATGCTTGAGTTATTTTCCATTGGGCTTCTTTGCCGTGCAGCCCTCCTCCCTGGCATGACAGTGGAGGGTGCAGCTGGCCGTCTATGTACTCAGCTGGGCTCCCCTTCTCATGTCCTCCTTCCCTCAGCCTTGTCCCTGGCACGCTCTACAAAGAGCTGGATGTAGGCGCACCCACCGGAGAACAGTAGATGGCATTCCTCTCTACTCCTCCCCCTTCAGCATTTATAGGTTCACGTCTTCTCTATCCCAACACCACGCACACACGCGCGCACACACACACACACACACACACACCAACACACATGAAAGATCATGAGGGGAGATACATGCCTTTGACCCTGTGACTGTATAGTCATACACCCACTTTATTCACAAATCCTTGCTGCTCACATACGGGCAACAGTATCCCCTTGCAAACAGAGCTGGGCAGTGGGCAGAACAGGATGTGAGCTGTCCTCTGCTGAAGAAGCAAGTATTCAGTTCATATTTGCGCGGCTGCTGCTTAAATGTATTCAGGTGCTGATGATCAATGACTTCAGCACTAGCTAAGCAATAAAACCTACTTCAATTAGATTTGGTTCTGTTTGCGTGTGTTTGAACTTAGGGCCAAGGCTGCCGAGAGCAAACAACATTTGGAAATGGGTAGTGTGTGGTTTCCCAATCATACTGCATGTATCCATGATCTTCTTCCAGTAACAGTTGAGCAGGATTATCACCTTTAGCAGTGGGAGTGCTCTAAGGAGTGGTACTGTTTGTGGTTCCTGTACCTGTACAATAATATTCCAAATCCACCCTTTACCACAAAAAATACTTGATAAATGTACAAATTGTAAGTCTCTGTGGATACAAGTGTTTGCTAAACACAACAATGCTGGCGACTACTTATGAAAGAGTATGCTTTTATCCAAAGTGCATTAACTTACAGTGAGTATAATTACAAGATTGGTATTACAAAGAGTATAGAGAGCATGTATACAGGTAGGCCAGCTCCGGGGCTTTGAACCCATAACCATCTGGCTGGGGGTCAAACACCTAAAACAGACAGTCATAAGTATGGTACAGTTTTTATTCCTACAATTTGGTACAATTCATACTAGGTCCCCAAAGCATGTACTGCACGTCATTATCATCTGGCTGTAGTGTAGTCTGATTACATTTATCGATTCAGAAAGGATTAACTCTTGCTTCTTTGTCATCTCATCAGTCAGGGCCAATCTGCTGCTCAAACACATCAGAAGTCTCTTATCCCAAAGTGATTCAACAATGGCACACAGACACAAGCACTGTGTGCTACCTGTATGGACTCAGATGACATGGGATCACCTAAGAAGTCAGATTCACTCATCTCTCTCACAAAGAGCAAAACTCCCTGACACATGATCAAAGGCCTTGTTGATCTTAAGATCCCTTCTATTCAGTCTGTCTGTTAGACTTCAAAGCCTTGAAAACATCTTACACTCTTATGTGTAAAAAAATGAAAAGGCCCCGCCATGGAATAGTTCACAGTGCCGCTCAAAGAGAAAGCTGGTAAACAATACCTTAGCTAATTGGTCGACATTTTTGTCTTTTTTTCTCTTTCTTTCTTTCTTTCTTTCTTTCTATCATTCTTTCTTCTTTCTTTATTTCTATCTGTTTCTTTCTTTATCTGTTCTCTTTCTCTTTCTCTGTTTGTTTACCTCCTGATTTCCACCCTCTCCCTCTTCCCTCCTTGGACACAGACTCTGCACTCTGTGAAAGGTGACAGCATGGTGAGTCAGTTTGGACTTTCCAGGCTTTCTCTGGAATGTACCTAAATAAAGATTCTTTACTGGCATCTGCTACAAACAGACACACACACACACACATACACACACACACACCTTTACTACACTAATATGGCACACATATTGGGCTGCAGGCACACACACTCACCTGAAACCTTCAAGCCTTTCTCCCATAACTGGGGCAGGCAGAATTTCACACAGGTTTTAAACATCTCACCTTCTCTCTTCTCTTTAGTGCTAAACTTCAGCCCTGAAGCTGAAGCAAGAGTTCTGTACTAGCAGGAACTGCAGGGGCAAAGCAGCAGGAATCCCCTTGGAAAGGGGATTAGGGAATCTTCTGGACGGCCTCGCATCGCACAGGGACGCTAGAATGATCTTTCACCTTTTCTCCCCTCCGTCTCAATTTCTGCCACAGGACTTGGCCCCCCCGAGCAGAGCGGTTAAGTGTGCTGTCACTGGGCTGTGACAGTGTGCCACGGCCACACACTCCAGTTTCACAGTCGGAGCCTAACTCTGGCCGAGAAATATCCAGCCCTGCCAGATACTGAAGAACAAGCAAGACAGTCATTCCAGTGCTGAGAAGAGCGAGTGCTTGGTGTTAAGGCGTTGAACCCTCACGTGATCTGTGTTCGAAGGCAAGCACCCATGAACACATGAAGACACACTAACAAAAACTCTAGTCTTAAAATGCATGGAATGGGAGCTGCATGGAAGTGGATAGTATTCCAGTATTCCAGTGTTTCATTTACAGCTGCCAAACTATATCCAATCCAGACTACACAGCTGAGCGGTGCTGGGCAGAACGGACGTGCCATCGTGCCGAACCAGTCCGAGCCGATAACCTCGCCGTTAAAATACAATACGAGTCAATCTGACCCCCAATGCTCATGCATGCTCATGCTGGCTTCCACATACACACCTACAGTACTACCAGGCCAGGATATACAGCCGGGTTAGCCGCGATCGTGTTCAATCTTTTGTATCTGCGTTCACATATATTGACACAATAGACCTGCAGTCTCCTTCCAGTATGAACCAGATCTTTATAGCGCATGTACCAGTAGTGCAGAGAGGAATTAGCAAATATATTGACCTATATAAATATATATGAGATAGATAAGAGTTAAATGGACTATATGTTTATTTGGTTATTTACATTTTTAAGGGGTGCTTAAGTTCAGTATAAGCCTGCATGTGCCAGTCAGTGTTTGCACTACTCGCGCGCCTGTGCACTGCACACGGACACACACACACACACTTGTTATCTCTCTCTATCTATGTCCGGTTGTCGTTTTCTACAACAAGTCAACAATGCCATCTGTTTCACGAGTTGCTTCCACAGCACGTGCACAAGAAAGCTTTGGAGGTTATTCTTCTGCCATGAAGTCATTCACTGCACCCAGACAGGTAGACAGTTAGGTCATAATGATTAGATCTGTCTCTTTGTGGAGGAGGCGAAATGTTGACTAGACTTGTTGCACCGTCAGGGAAGCACGAAGGAACGACAGCTTTTCCATAATTACACTCTCCCTGACTGTTGCTCTAAATAGGGACTTGTTCTCAGTCAACACGCCTGCTGATTAAATAAGGGTTTTTAAATAGCAAGCATGGGTTAGCTGACAAGGAGACAGGGAGGCCTTTAGACCAGGGAGGGAAATACAGGGAGCGTGGCAGGTAGATACAAGTATTAAGCCAGATTGCCCAGCAGACAGATTGTTATCAGCTGGAGTGGTGTGTTGTGAATGCAAACAGTCAAGTCAGTAGAAACAAAACACAAACAGTGGTAGTCCCGAAACCATAGTCTACTTTGTGTGTGTCTGTGGATGGGGGTGTGGGTTGGGGGCGGGGTTTGCCTGTCCATATTTGCATGACTTAACATGCACAACAGGAAAAGTGTGTCCTTTGTTTGGTGTGAACAGATGAGCTAAGTCTGATAGCAGTCTAAACGTGTAGTAACAACATAAACCACCGCGCTGGTCCCTATTTTCCTCTGGGGCAAAGGTCATCAGCTGACCTGAAGACCAAAAGTCTGCAGGAAGAGGTTTTCTCTATAAAATAGAAATGGTGATATAGTCAGGACACAGTAGATAGAACATTCTATAGTAACACAGTGTACAGGTGTGCTTTACAACCAACATTGTTAATAGCGCTTTAATGGAAGAATGTAGAAAATAGTCCATTAATATGTTATTTATACATTTTATTTAACACCTGAACAAAGATAGAAGATATACATGGTAGTGGGGACCTGCAAGGTGATGTTTATGCATTAATATTACACACACTAGCTATGTAGATAAACTGTATTACCTTTACTTTTCTTCTGTGCAATGTACAGTATTACACTATGTACTATCGTTTCTATTATTTTTGAGAAATCAATTCATATATTGTAGAAAAAAGCTATACAGCAAGTCATTATTAGTGGAGTTTAGCAAAAATAGACACTGAATTAAAAACAGACTTAAACTGTGTTTTACTTAATCTTCGAGATAGCACAATGGTGGGGTAAATCTAATCAGATTAGATTCTTGGTGTTATTCCCTTAACACGGACTTCCAGCTGATCCCAGTCATGTTCTCTGTTGAGAGTTTCCACTTGGGTGATTGGCTTACTGCTTGCAAGGGGACTTTAGTATCTGATCTGACAGCCAGGCAGCTGCTGCTGTTAAGATCTGGGGAAGATAATGCACAATACTTTACAATGACACACTTTAAATGGGCCAGTCAATGACAGTTGTAATTAACTGCCATTGTGCTTTCACTAATTAAAGCTACATTGTTTTGTTTAATGTGAAACAAATATAATTTTACATAATGGCATGCAACTTAAATGAGAAAGAAAGTGTTTCAGACATAAGCCACATAATTGAATAAAATGCCGTTCAATGTGCCTTGCTACAGCCACTGCTCATTGGTTGTTACGGGAGACAATGACAGCCTCAGTTGACCTGTCACTGTGGATCACACTGATGCGTTGCCTTGACAACTGGGGTCAGTTGCTTTTCAATGTATAGAAGGTAAACGAGTGGGAGGAAGATGATGGTGTGAAGAGGAATGAGAAGTTCGAAGGAAGTCTTGCATCAGACCTCTGTTTGTATTTCATGAAAACAGATTAGAATTTCAGCAGTGTTAAGCAACGGTCAGCATTTTGAATCATTCAATAAGCACGCATCTCTCAAGTCCAACGCTTTCCTCAGCATTACCATAATTATCCTGCATTTGCCACATTTGGAAAACACATGAGTCATTGATATTTCAGGCTTTAAGTGTTGTGTACTTTGCATGACTCTAAAAATAAACCGGACAGGATTTACTGAACGGGGGAGTTTATAGGACTTCCTGACCTGGACGCGTCTAAATTTGCATTTGTTTCCCAAACCTGAATCACTGTGTAAATGTTACATGGGTAAAGCCTGAATGACTTGTCTCTGTCAACTTGTTGTCTCTCTGCCTCAGTGCATGGGCTCATCTCCTCTTAATAATGTAAACCAACATGAGTGTAAACCAGTATTTGCATTCAATGCCAAAGTGTGGTGCCCTTTACAGTATGTGTCATCTTTTTTTTTAAACATTAAAAGCCCAGTGCGATAAAACCACCCTGATAGCCTGCACACACGCACGCACACACACACACACACACACACACACACACACGCGCGCGCGCACACGCACGCACACACAGAAAGTGGCCCCTCCATTCTTCATCGGAGCCTTGTGTGTATGAAAGGGCCTGGCTCAGATATCCTATAGGCAGGAGTAACAGCTGTTGCTAAGCCACTGTAGCCGGCCCCATTTGCCTCCCAACGGGGGGACCCGGGACCCTCCATGTCTGTTCGCTGTCTCCACGCCACTGTCTAGCAACTCATCAGATCCTCTGTATGCCTTTGCCCTGTCTGTCGGTCTTACGTCTCAATTTATATATGTCCTACATATTGTCTCTCTGCAGGCCATTCATTCCCATCCGTGTCACCTTTAAGAGAGACGTTAAGAGAGAATGTCTTACAGTGTGATGGGGTTGAGGGACATTGAGACAGGGGCTCTATAGGATGCAGAGCAGCAGAGGGTCTTTCCATCCTTTGTGCCATTGTTAAGCAGGAGCAGGCCACACGCGCCAGAGTCATCCCCCCCCCCACCACCCTGCCCCCCCAACACACACACACACACACACACACACACCCACCCACCACACAATCCTCTAATCTGAACTGTTCCACCCTGAGGGCCCAGGGCCAGGGCAGCTGCTACTGGTGGAGCCAGAGACCCAGCTGTCCCAGCGCACGCGCACACGCACACACACACACACGCACACACACACACACACACGCGCACACGCACGCAAGTACACACAGGCGTGCGTACACACACCCCTCATCCCATTTACTGGGAACAATGGAGGCAGGACAGGGCAGTGTGTGTCTAATGTTTGGAAGTGTGCCGTGGCCGGGGGGAGATGTGAAGTGGGTTTTACAGCCGTCTTGTGTCTCGGCGGCAGCGAGCAGCACGCGCGTCAATGATACGCGCCTCTCCTTTACTGTCCAGCGAGGCAGGATATTGTAGGTGTCCTCCTGGGACAGAAACCAAAGCATGCACACACACACACACACACACACGCTGTGTTCAAAATGCTGTATTCTGTACGTAAGTTGCATGGCTGGCGTCATTTCATTCAAAAGATACAGAACATATTAGTTACAGTTAGTTTTCGTAACAGTGAGGGGGGTCTGTATTGTATGCTGCATACTTTTCCACTGATTTCATCATGTGCTGGCAGGACGGTGATTGTAGAAGAGCCAGTATGTGCCTTCGAAACCATGGCAGCAAATCAGGGATTTATTCACCCATGCACTGACCTCATGTAAATTGGGGATTTCCTCCAATGCAAGGTTGGGATTACAAAGTAAATAATATGAAAATATTAGATATTTATCTATGAAGAAAAAGTTCCTAGCAGAGCTTGCCAAAACAACACATCAACACTTTCCATCCTCAGCTTCTGATTGGCTGATCTCTATCTCTAACTGCTTCTGTTTCTGGCCTGCGCTGCTACTGGTCCAGAGGCATTCTCTACCACTGACTTGCCTCGGCTTCCTGATTGGCTGAGCCTCTGCCTGGCAGTCGCTATGATTTGCTACTGGGGGAAGAGTGTGTTCATCTGAGTGGGCAAAGCGTAACCACGGCAAAGCATCCATGGCAGCTGTTTTGGAAGAGCGTGTGTTTGTATGAAAGCTGCATTGCTCGCTAGACTAGGCGTGTAGGTGCTGCATGCCATATGGCTGATGACTGCACATATGAACACATGTTCACACGCACACACACACACACAATCACACCTGACTGCCTCGCACCTGCTGCACTGTTTATGAATGAGTAAGATCCAGATCAAAGGGAACAAGCCCCAAGGGACTGCTCTGCGTGTCTGTGTGTGTGTGTGTGTGTGTGTGTGTGTGTGTGTGTGTGTGCATGCGAGGGGGGTGTGTTTGTTTTAAGGGTGCATCTGAATCTTTGCCAAGAAACAGGATTTTATTTGAAAGAAGGTGATGTCTGGTCGGCCAGCCTAACAGACTCTGACACAAGAAGATAATGTAATGAAAGCAGTACAATACACCTAAATGCGTTTAAGCCTATACACATGATGTAGCCATGAAGTTAAGAAAGAAAGAAAGAAAGAAAGAAAGAAAGAAAGAAAGAAAGAAAGAAAGAAAGAACGAAAGAAAGAAATTGCATATTTATAAACTATTTATATAAATATATTTTAGTAAGCGATTGTAAGCTAAAACTGTTTTTGTCAAATTCACCAAATATCTCCTCACAGTCCCATAGCTTACCATTCTCTGTGCATGCTGAAAATATTGTCCGTTACTTCTATATATAGCTCTGGCTCCGTAAATAGGAACACAACAAAGTGGTGCAGACCGCACACAACAATATCCTAGCCTTCGCAATTAATTTACAATGTGTGAGGACAGAGCTTCTGAGGGCTTCTGAGAGCTTCTGTTTTTGTTAGATTAAAAAAAATATTATTTAGCAAGCGTTCTCAAGAATGACTAAATACCAGCCATTGCCCCCGTTACCAAAGCTGGAGAAGTTCTCTGATTTGAAATGGGGGATAAAGTTCTCACACATGCGCGTACATGGTCACATTGAAACTGACTGGGTTCTTATGGTTCGCCCACTAAGAGCTTTGAGGCAACAAAGTCTGTCTTTGTGAGCTACCAAGTCAGACGTCAATGAGACTTTGCTTTGCGCTCGGTCTGCGTACATAGCCCGAGCACACACAGAGCCTCCATGTACATCTGCATATAAAGAACACCCACACACACTGTGGACAGCACTTAATAAAACACAGCATTATTGAATCTACACAAACAACACATGCAGGACTTCCTCATTTCTTCTTCCTTATGTACAGTATATATAATGCTGTGCATTGTGCCATCTGTGCAAATTCTGCACTTTTGCATAGTAAATT
>JAODUG010012453.1:36045-49175 GCA_027564795.1 Aphredoderus sayanus | reverse complement strand
CTGGGAGTAATCTAAATCTATTCCTATTACAAAACGATTTAGTGGTCAAATGGGCCTATTCAATAAAATCGTCCCTGTAGATTTACAGAAATGACGCGATTTGCTAGCAAGACACAATGTGATAATGCCTCTGGTGTTTTAAAGTGTCTTGTACAGTAACTCAAAACCAGATGGTAAGAAGTTGTATTATCTCCTGAAATAAGTGACCTTCAAGTAGAGTAATGTCGACTGACCAGGCTGACCTGTGTAATGGCTTCAAAGAAACCCGAGAACAGTCAGAATTCACTTAGGCTTGATCAATACAGCATCGTGTTACTCAAAGATACTGGCACATCAAGACAACAACTGCAGAACATGTTCTAATGTAGGCCTATACGGTCATATATCAGCGAGGTTGACATTTATAGACCACTCACCTGTTTGATATTTTGGGAGCCAGTTTCTCATCATGGTGTGTCTTCCTTTGCTAGAACCTATTTAGTGAAGCTATTACAGTATCCGTGTGGGTTTGCTGCCACCTAGTGTCTCAAGTGTATCATAATTGAACGTATTTGTTCTGACACTGCGTCATTATTCTCAATGCACGAGGATACCGGTATAGAAAAAAATAATAAACTACAGTATAACACATTTTCCACTTTTATTTTCCATTGCACAGTAATTTTCTATCTACAAGATTTCTAAATCTTTTATGGCAGCAGATAGTCATAAACATCCATGTGAAATTTGCATAAAACTGTACAAGAAGATTGGCTACAATGAGAAAAATACTGCAACCCACTGATAACTGTTGAATCCAGGATAGAAGATGGAATATGGCAGATAGATAGGACTCCCTCTTGATGTTTATGAATTTGTAGGTAATATTAGGTCAGAATACTGCATACCTTAGTGTATGGACAAGAAACAAGTCACTCAACGACAAAAAAGTAATAAAACCAAAAACAGAAAAACGAAAGACAAGAGAGACAGAGCAAGAAGAGTTTTTCGGTAATGACCTCTAGAAAAACAATTGTTTTTCAAATGTTTTCCTGAAGCTTGTTCTTGAATGAAATTGTTCTTGAATGAAATTGCAGGGCTATCTACCAATATCCACACAACAATGCGTGCTAAACACAGAGAAGACCAAATCTGTATCAGTATAATCAATGGAGCCACTGGAAGAAGATATTCAGGGAGATTTAGGAGAGTTTAAAAATAAAATAAAAAAGGCGGGAAGGTTTAAGCATGTATGCAGCCATTGAACATGCGCTGGCTAACTTACTGTATACCACAAGGCCACCCATTAATCCCATATCATCTTTTCCTTATTGATGGCATTTGAAAAGTGTTACAGTACAGAAGGTCAACTGGACACAGACTGGCGAGGCAAAGACGTAAAACATCACCAACCTACAGAGGGGTCACCCTCACACTCATACATACACACATGTGGACACCATTAATAATACTGTTAATACTGTTGTGATTGAGCTGTACCGGAATGGTTCAGTGTTGTTTTGTTTTTTGTTTTTTACAGAAAACAGTCTTACCAGCAGGAAGAATGTTCACTGCTCAAACAGCTCAAAACATTATATTCTACAGACTTGTAATCTACAGTATTGTAATACAATGGTTCAATTATATGACTGAGTCCCAATCTAAATCTTACCTTTGTTACTTAAAAATAGGAAATTCATGAAGATGCACTCTTTTCTTTGATATGCACATATTCAAAATTCTAGCTCTGGAATCCAAATGTAAAGCAATACTAACTGATGGTGTTAAAGATTTGAGTAATGCCAACCGAACAAAGGCTAAAGAAATTCTTTGGTGTCAGAAAAAATATGGCCACTGTCCTCTTATGTCACTTGAGCAACCTTGACATTTACTTTCCAGTTGGTCTTAAGATTGTCAAACTATTTACTTATATACATAAGAAAGGTATAAGCCTGGTAGACATTGGAAGTGACAGCACATTTGAGCTTTACTACAAAATACAACAAATGGAAAGATATGCATCGCGGTGAATGTTCCTTGAAGTTCCTGACACCGAACACATACTGTAAGAGTCTCTTGCACGTCAAAAAATAAAATTCAACAGCCCACTCACACAGATAACATTTTCAAACAGGCGAAAGATTCAAAATGTATGAATGATTTTAAAGGACTGTACCATCAATGTAAGGACATTGTAATCCTGCCTACATGAACACACATACATGTGTTTTGTACCCATGTATACTGCCACTCCAGGATCACAAGTCCAAAATGAAATTCCTGAAAACCCAACTCATCTGGAGGTGTTTAACACTGAGCTCATCACTGCTCATGTACACTTATTTGCAAGAGAAGCCACACCGTGGAAGCTTATGGCGTCAGAGGGTGAGGGAGGCAATGACTATGACATTAGATACAACAATTCTTAAACACCTCAGGTGTTAAGATGAACCACTTATGGCTCATAAAGTCTTGCCTCAATTTCTGAATCGAGAAAACCTGATGGTGCCTACTGCAGTACAGTACATGTTAATGCGTGCTAAATGATATATGCCTTTTATATCCTTGCCCTCCTGTGTATTCCAGCCCTTTTCATAAAGACAAATTATTTTGAGTTGTTCATCAAATAGCCATCAAACAAAACATTCACAACAATAGAAAAATAATAGATTTTCCAGTTATACACGTGGACAGAAAACCATAAACAGATGGAGGAACAGCAATAAAGCACATGTCAAAACACTAACTGTTGTACTGGCATGAAAGTCTGTACGATACAGAAGAAAGTCTAGGGTTAGAGTGAGATGAGATATCCAATGTACAACAGAATGACTAGCTTCTTTGTTTTCCAGTGGCACGCTGCGTAGTCGGTGTCACTGTGACATCACTTCCTGTGGCTTTCCATAGTGCTTCCTTTGGTCCACCCGCCCGGTCTTGTCGGTTCAAAGTGGATACAGCATTGCGCAATTATATAGATTTATGTATACTGTATATAGTTATGTATATAGATTCTTTTTCCGTCTTTTTACATTTTGAGATTTTTTTGTCAGTAGTCGTTTCTTTCTCTTTTTTTTGTGTGGCTGTGTTTGTCCGCTTGTATACTGCCCCAAAGTGGATGGAGTGGGGGGACGACAGCAAAGGATGTTTTGGCCAATGGCGATGTTTGGGCCAGTTCAGCGACCTCGGAGGAGAGGCTGGACAAATTGACGAAACAAACAAATAGACAAAGAAGAAAAAGAAACAAAAGAAGAAAAAGACAGGACACAATTCGTTTGCTCCCTTTGAAGGATGTCCTTCTCCTTTGTCCGGCCCTCAGTTCTTCCCTAAGACTGAGGTAACAACAGTATTCGACAACAGTATTCGACATTGTGCTCGGGAAGAGAGTCCCACATGTACCCAGTAAAATGCGGGTTTGAGGGACACATGAAGGATGGGAAGAGAGAGAGAAAGAGAGGGGAGGAGGGAAGGGGGCACGTCCAGTTCAAACAAGGTGATGGATGGTGATAGTTGTTTGTGTTGTTGGTGTGTGTGTGTGTGCGTGTGTGCGTGTGCGTGTGTGTGTGTGTGTGTGTGTGTGTGTGCGTGCGTGCGTGTGTTATGGAGCTCTTATCCCCCTCCCCTCCTCCTTCACGGATCAGATCTGGTACCATTTCTTGTCTTTGCACTTGAGCATCATCTGCACACAGAGAGGAGAATGATGAAGTCGGCACCCCATATGATTCCAATCAGAATAAAAGTCTGTAGCTTTTTTTGTGCATCCTTTGTGCATGTTCATGCACACAAAAACATTGTTCTCAAACCATTTTAGAGAAATTAAACATGATTTTTACAATAATGCCATGTCCTCAGCACCCCATTAATGTTAATATCATTTTTAACTTATCACATTTGTTTGTGCATCATCTCTGCATGTTTGTGCAAACAAAACAAACATTTGCACTTCGTTATTATACGTTTTATTGACATTTATTTTATGTAAATAGATGACTAAGTTTGAGTTTAAACGCAGTATAAGGGCATACTACCACCTAGTGGTAAACATTGTCGCATGCATGCAACAACAAAGCCATCTTACCTCATGGGCGTGTTTAGAAAAGGAGTCCGCGCTGGCCATCATGGCAGCTGTCCTCTCGTCCAGCTCCCCCAGTTTCTGGCCTCTCTCATCCAGCGCTATCCTGGCACGTGCCAGGTCTCCCACCACACCTGAAGCCGCCCCCTTCATGCCCTCAATGCCGCCCGGGCCTGGGATGTGCTGGGCCAAGCTTCGGGATGCCTTGCCAGATGACACTTCACCAACTGGTCAAATGAGCGGGTGAGGAAAATGCAGAAACACAAGACTGAGTCCTAGGGCTTGAGTTAGTAACACATTCATGTCTGTCTAATATGACATACTCACATAGTTCCTCTCTGTCTAGTGACTGGGCACCTCCTCCAAAAAGACCTTTAAAGAACCCTCTGTTTGGGGCCTCTGGTGTCTCCACTGGTGTAAACAGCTCACCTAACATCTCCTGAAACATTTACACGCATTACATCACCGCGAAATCACCTCCAGAGGATTTCCAGCATGCAGCAGTGAGTGGAATTGTGATTGAGGACTGTATGTGAACCGACCTGCAGGTTCTCGCAGGTGTCCTGGCTGTAGGTTATCCTCTGGATCTCTGTGGGGGATGTGAGGTACATGGCCTGGCCCAGGTGAGTGAAGCAGAAGGTTCTGGCTATCCGCATGTCTGTCAGAGGCAGGTAGTTGACGTCCAGCAGCGGTCTCAGCCCAGGCAAACTGGTGAGGGAGCAGAAAGGTGAATACACTGGAAGCAAAACACCTTGTTTAAAAGTGACCTGTTAAAGGTTTGGTTTGAAACTCTCTACCCCTCCTCCAACAACTCTCCTAATCTTTCTCCACTCCTCCCCCTACAGCCACGTACATACAGTACAGTGACAGTGAGCTGAGGTTCACTACAGCTCTCGTGACGCTATGCCACAGACGAGGACTTATTGTTTGTATAAAAGTGAAAGACACCTGAGTGTCCTTGCCCTGTCACACACACGGATGGAAGGCTACTGTCTGTCTTCGCTTGCCCTCTGGGGAGGCGCAGATGAATGAGGTGGAAACACAGACAGACCCAGCTGTCCTCGCTCACACCCATGTTTGTGCGCTGGTGGTTCTGTTATGGGTGACTCTGCACCCATAGACACATTATTGCCTGACTTTGCCTAGACTGGGTCAAACAGTGTAGTCTTACTGATAATAGGACCATCCCCATCGGTCTCCCAGAGACATGTGCTCAAACGCTCCCATACACTGTTTAATGCTAACAAAGACTAGTTACAGTAATGTGGCAATTATTACATAAAGCAAACACTGTGTTAAATGACAATATTTGACAGGTTTAAGTTACAATGCAGCCTTAACTGAAATGTTTACCTGAAATACAGGTACTTCAATTCTTAAATAAAATGTAACACGAGCAACTGAACTCACTTGTCTCCAATGTCATTGAACTCCTGTCAGGTGGAAAAACACGGCGTATTCTTTCATGTCAAGAGGGTAGTTCATGCTGCTCATACGCTCTGCGCCTCACCTGAGGGTCATGATGTGCCCGTTGGCACAGAAACACGCCAAGCAGACCCCGCTGCTCATCTGCACCACGTCAGCCCGCAGGATGAAGGAGGACTCGGTGATGCTGTGTTTGTGCACCAGGTTCTGGGAGGGCAGGGAGATGACTTTGGCCTGCTTCTCCGAGCACACCACGGCGTACTGGCTCTCCGTCAGCTCCAGGGTGGCCGAGGGCGACACGGACACGGGACGCCGCTTGCGGACCTTGTCGCCGCGCTCCTCGCCGTCGGCCGTGGCGTTGGGTTGGTACCACGGCTCGGAGGTAGGGGGCAGGATGGAGCCGGAGGAGTCCAGGAGGGCCATCCGCATGATGCTGCCCTTGAGGCGCACCAACATACCTGGGGCGTAACGCACGGAATGAGATGAAGGGGGAGGCAGCTGTCCCGGAGGAGGACCCGAAAACGCCGCAGGGAGGACCCTCGGAAGCTCCGCCCCCCGCGCACGCCTTACCCAAGGTTAGCACCGTGCTGTGTGGTGCGGTCTGCACCACTTTGGTTGTGTTCCCATTTACAGTGGACTATATATAGTGGCCTGTGAGATATTCACTGAACTTGACAAAAGAGTGCATTCGCTTACAATCACCGACTCTACCTTTAATGCCTATCTGTCATCTGCCCCTGGATTTCAAGGCGTCTACTTCCCACCACGCAAAACAACAAACGCTCTCCCCCATGCTATGCGTCTAATAGATACTGTGTATCTCGCTACCTACCATTCGGTGAGGCGATGACAGGCTGCAGTTGCCTCTGTTCCCCAGCGGGAGGCAGTGTGAGCGCCACCGCCAGCACAGTGCCCAGGGAGGTGCCCACATACAGGCAGGGCGTCAAAGTGCTGTCGCCCTTGCGAGCGAAGGTGTCGCAGAAGTAGAAGGAGGTGATCGCCTCCCGCGCCTCCTTGTCGATGCTGGTGACACTGGAGGAGCGCGAGCGGCTGAAGGAGTTGTCCCGGTGGTCTAGTGGGTTGCCGCCCCGCGGAGGACATACGGACAGGAGGACAGTGAGAACAAGACAAAGAGAGGTAAAGCAGATGCAAACATGGCACAGAGAAGAGGCAGAGAGACACCAACTTGAGCTGTATACATACAGTACAGTGCACATACAGTAACAACTAGTTACATGAAGGAGGAGGCAAAATTGAGGAACAAAGCGGCACACAACACACACTTGAAAAAGAAAAATACTGATAAAAGAATTATATACCATCTACTCCTGTATGTAAAAATGTATATTCATCTTCAGCATTTTAGTTTAAAAATGTGTGGTTCAGCTACTCGCTGGAGCAATAATAATGAACATACCATACAACACAATTGGTTATGTGCTGTATGCAAGCCTAATCATGCTGATAATCGGCTAAAACTGCCATATTTATTTACAACCATTGAGAAACACAATACAAAGTCTCAAAGGTTCAAAATATATAAAAGATCTGTCGTCTAATTTTTATTTGTAGCATTTAAAGTACAGTAAAATAAAGCACTGAGAATCTAGTTCACAAATGGGTGGATGTGGCACAGTGGGTAGAGCAGGGTGACAGGTGATTGAGAAGACGCTGGTTTGAACCCTGCTAAGTATTGAAGTGTCCTTGAGCAAGACACCTATCCCTAACTGCTCCTGGTTGGTCAGGTGGCTCCTTGCATGGCTGACACCGCCATCAATGTATGAATGTGTGTGTGACTGGTGAATGTGAGGAAATCATGTACAGTGCTTTGAGTGGCCAGCAGGTTAGAAAACCACTATATAAATGCAGTCAATTTAAATCTATTTCACATTTAGCTGGCATTAAGTTAATCCTTTGAGATTGGTAAATGTGAACAAACTGCTTTAATCAATAAAAAGCGTTATATCTTAACATCACAAACAATTAATTCGATAAACAGCTTTTGAGCCCCTATATTGTGTAAATAGAATAACTGAACCCATAATATTTTTCAAAGAAATATACAAATACAGTATGATACTTTTGGTACATTTGCATAATACACATACCCACAAAAACACTTCCTTTGTAGCCTTAGGCTCCTATGAAAAAAACATTTTAAAATAAGTATATTCTTCCTTTTACATATACCTGGAAAAATATGTTTTTTTTTAAATTTCTGGATTTAAAAGAGCTATTACCCAGAGGAAATAAAATGATGGAAAAATAAAAAGAGAAAGAGAAAGCTGCAGAAGATGTGGAAAGCTTTATGGTGGGATGGACTGCAGGTTAGTTTAGCTTGGCACCACTGACATACGCTGGAACACCTCTTCAATGTCAAAGAGTTGAAATGCAGAGCATCTCCAAATTGAACACAGATTTGTCTATTCTGCTTGAGTTGTAATTCCATGTAGACTACAAGGTTCAAATGTAATAGCTTCCCGTTCTCAGCCAATGTCATTAATGAAACTTACAACCGTTGGTGAATAATGTGCAAATATTTCATGTATGATGCTTTAAAGTTTACTCATGGAAGCGAACATGATATTTGCTGAGCTTGCCTTTTGACAACCAGATAATATTGTACTTATGGGATGTGGTGAAGGCCAGTTCAAGTGATATCAAAATATTTCATTAATTTTATTTATTTACTTGAAGGTTTTGTAAACACAAAGTCAAGGCTTACCCAAGTCTGGCTTTAGCTCAGTAGGCAAGCTTAATTTCCGTGACATCTTTGCTGGAAAAAAGAGAACAGCCCTCTTTACAAAACACACGTCTAAGCTAACACAAGATGCCATGCAGAAGTAGCTAAAGAGCATGTGGACTATGCACACAGCTAAAGTACAGGTAAAAGACAAAAAGCTTTGGAATAACTGGTTGGGGACTGCGTCACTGACTACAGAGGAGGATGGCACTGTAAGGATTCAGAGACATCCCTGTAAATCACTGAGGCATGCTGGGACAGACAGACAGAGGAGGTTAAGCTCTGGTCACATAATGCCCTGCAAGAGAGGAGTGGTAAGGCACATCAACAACAGAACAGTTCATTCAGGAACCTCATGCTAGAGGAGCATGCACCAAGAACAAGAAGACAGGAAACAGGAAGTAGGAAACAGGTGAGCAGGATGGAAGTAGACAGTGGAAAAGATGTTTAAAAAAAGTACGGAGGTATTATCAGCAACAAGTCAACTTTTGCTTCATGCTTTATGCATTTCTTTTAAACAGTATTAAAATACCCCCACAATTGTCTCATCAAATAAAGTACACCTCATCACATCTGTAAACAACTCTCATCTGTTAAATATTTGTAATGTTACTTAATTATACATTAGCATGTCCGTACAGTAGAACCAACCTAGTTCCTTGACAGTGTTTAGACGTATAGACAGACACACAGCTGGACGTCATACAGTACTACTACATATTACATAATACTACAGACAGACAGTTGATCATGGGACTAAAAGTGAAGGCAGGGCAACTGTTGAAGCCGGTCAGGACAAACGTCAAACTCAGGCACATTTACAATGTGACACTCGTGCTACATACATGTAGCATGCAATGTAACTCTAGCAAAAGTGAATTGTGTGTGTGCATCTTCGAGGGTACTTATTCTCACGGCTGACTATGAAACACGGAGACACGTTTGTTTGTTCTTTTTTCAACGACAAACCGAAACACTGACAAACAAAACAGGATTTTCAACGCTGGATTTGAAAAAATCCTGCCTTAACTGCTTCAGCTCTTTCACCAAGCTTACCTCCTCTAACACCTCCATTGTAGAATTGCTGTAGATTGCTGTTCGTCAACACTTTTGAAGGGGGAAGTAGAGTAGATGTACCGTTAGAAACATCTGTGGGCTTTACCACACAGGCAAACCACCATCATTTGTCATGTTGAAATCCATTTACCGTGTCATATTCTGTCCGTGACATCAGAGCAAACAAAAACACGTGTCCTCTCTGACCATAAAAAGGTGGTTTGAAACGGGAGGTATCGGTTTGTGTTCCTTATTAATTTAGTCTGATGTTGTCACTTGATGTACCTTAAAGAATGAGCAGGCTACTTGTTTGAAATAATACATAATCAAATTAATACATCTTAATAAGGCATACAGTATAGTCTAGCACATGGCACCAAAGCCTCAATACTAAACTAAATAAGATACTTTTGAGTATTTTGTGAGTATTGAAGAGACTCTCAGGTTGAGCAGACCAGTCTAGTGGTACCACACAGAAACAGTTGTGACGACTACCGCACCTCAAAACAGCAGTGAGACCCGGAATTTTGAGATTAATTTCACTCTGACCTTTTACACGTACAAACTCTCCTTATTTTCAGTGTCTCTGCTAATGTCAAGTTTTCCCTAATTAGATGGGTCCCGGCTCTCTTCCTTGACTTTAAATATTATTTAGGACAGAATAACAAACAGGAAAGTCAGTGAGTCACAAATGCTCCAGAAATGCTGCAAAACAAAGGCCACTTTAATGAGATTAAAGACGAGTTGCTGAAGTAGTGGAGCATAATTTAGCTCCAACAATAGTTGTTTTGAATTTGCAAATATACACTTCTAAATACCCAAATAAACATAAAAGCATACAGATACTGAACTGTATGTTCTTCCCAAATTCTAAAGTAGATCTACCTGAGATCTTGAAAAACTACTAAACATACTACAAGACAATCACAGGTATGACATCTCCTAACACCCTCATATTTTGTTGATGAGCAGTACTGTGATTACAGTCTATCAAGTCCAGCTGGAAGCCAATAACCCAATTTCCACAGTAAATAAGAAAAAGAATATTCCTTAGAATTTTTCAAGTTTGAGCAATCCCCGAGGCTTCTACAAAACACATTGACTGTTCCATTATTAAACTCAACAGACTTTATAAAAGAGTAACAGAATTAAACTGACAACCAGTAAATGTGTATGGTTCAACAGTATTCTCCCTAGATTTTAGAGAGCCGCACTCTCAATAAAACAGGATACTAGGGTTATAAACTATAGTCCCCCGGACCCCCTTGAATCTGAAACCCCACTTTCTCTTGCTAATATTGGCCTTGTGTTCACATTTAATTATACACTATGTAGAATGTCTTCACTGCTAAGGAAATTGAGATAAGCATTGTGAGAAGCACATTCAGACCCATATGTTGTTTTTATTTTTCTATTTCTATTGTAAGTGTCTGAAGGACAGGTTACCTGAGGTTGGCGACTTGCAACGGTCCTCTGATGTTGCTGAGCCTTCGTTGATGTCACATAGACCTGCAGTGTAAACACACTTTAATTCGTTCTCCCATTCATTTAAAGGTTGAAAGTCTAACTTGTTTATTATGGGCGCAACAATCTGCACCTTTCATTGTTTGACTGGAGGTTTAGCACCCCCAAGGGTTCTTTAAGAGAGTGTTATTACATTTGAAGAAAAATGAATTTAATACTACAATGTAAGTCACTAGAAAATATTAACAATGTAATAGTTTTATCTTAGCTTTCACTCTTGCCACTGTCTTCTCCCTACAGATATGCAAATCATTACAAGACCAACAACATAACAGAACACCCAACAGAACCGTGTTAAACTGGCATTTATGATAAAAACACACTTCTAAGTGCATTTCTGAATGTAAACAGTGGCTCATATTGTCAAACGCCAGCTGGATTGAGAATAATAGAAATGGTTTCTATATTCAGCCTCATGGCAATATTTCTATGTTTGTGCATGTCTGTGTATGTGCTGCACATGAGTAAGTATCTGTGTGTGTGTGTGTGTGTGTGTGTGTGTGTGTGTGTGTGTGTGTGTCCTGGCTGACAGCGGCCTCTGTTGGCAGAGAATCACAGCTGGGTGTCTGATTACTGCTTAACGTTGCCAAGTCCTGACAGGTGCCAGCCCACAGCTTAACAGTCAATGACACCAGATGCTCTGTCTGTATGTGTGTGTGTGCATGCGTGCGTGTGTTTGTGCATGCGTGCGTGTGTTTGTGCGTGCGTACGTGTGTGTGTGCATTCGCGTGCATATGAGAGAAAAATATGGTTTTCTAAAAATTTTATATATCAAACATCTTTCTACTAAACTCATAATTCATCCATCAAACTGTTGCTTTAAGAGGTGAGCACTCATGACACTGCGGTATAGTTTATGATGGTGCAGTACCATTATGAAACGCTGGGTGGCAGTGTGCCCATACTGAGTAATTGTTTTGTTGTTGATGTCAATATTACAGTGATGCTGCAGTGGCAAGGTGTGTGAAAAGGGATGGGCAGGTGAGAGAGTGCACGAAAGGAGAGAGAGTAAGTGAAAGACAAACAGAGAGACAGGGAGAGAAAAATAGCATGCAGCACAGCAAAACAGCACATATATCCATCAATTATAATAAAGCATTTGTGCTGTCAAATGTCAATGTGCCTTCTGTTACCTATTCAAACAGTATGCGTATTATAGTAGTGTTACACAAGTATTTTTCAGTCACCCATGAGCAGGGAATTTCCATATTTACCGGTATATACAAGTAAATTAAAATCTATGAACAAAATTAGTGTTTGGCCATTGTGTTTGAATGTTAACATGAATAAGACACATATAATTGGACAAAGCACAAAGCCTTTTAAGGTACAAGGCGTATGGCTACAAACGCCATATATAGACTATATATATATATATATATATAGTCTATTATCAGCATATTTTGGGGGTCTGGTCACAAAATGGTGATCTGCACTGTGTTACCTCCTGAGGGCTGCCGTGTCTTGCGTGGGGACCGGGGCTGCCTCTGGTAGGGGTCGTTGGAGCCGTACAGCTCCACCGTCCCCAGGTTCAGCAACACTGTCTTCTGGAGGTAGTCGACCACAACCAGACCGCTGCTGTTGCCAAACACCACACTGCGGGGGAACAGGGTTACGCCGGGTGGGAGCAGAAGGGGTGAGCGTCAGATAAACAGACGGAAAGGCAGAGGGGAACGGACAGGTTGGCGAAGACTCAAGCAAACAAACAAATAGAGAAAATGACCAGGGTGATGTTTGGACAACGGCATATACAGTAGTTAGAGCTGGATATATAAAAGACTTGAAATGTTCATGCTGGGTGTAAATTGTGTTGACAAGGCTGGATGTCACACCAGCCTCTGAGCAGGGCTATGAGGGAAGTCATATCAAAAGGAGTCCAGCCCTATTATGGGCTACATGGATATGGAGCTTGTTTAGCGGCCTCAGACCAAAGACTTCATGAAGCATTGCAGCCTGCCTGCTTTGTAGCGTTTGCAACATTTTTAGGTTGTGTTAATAGATTTGATTCTGTTCTGCATTATAAATCATTACACCTTATAAACACTAGTGTTGTTGATAAGAGCGTAAACAAACAAAAATCAAGGAAGGACATTTAACAGTAGCTCATTAAATATTATGAACAGTAATTCAAAATCAAACAATACCATCCTGCAATGTAAAGCCCTTCACGGCCACATGTTTTGAGTTACGTGTATCTTGGCTAATTAGAACACTGTCCGGTTGAAGCTGGATGGACCTACGCCTGCAAATGTGAATGCACTCAAAAGAACCAATCACAGAGAAGGGTTCTGTTGTCCCACCCTAAGAGGTTCACACCAAACCGACATAGGCGAC
>JAODUG010012453.1:21045-33545 GCA_027564795.1 Aphredoderus sayanus | reverse complement strand
TTTTAAGAAAATTAAAGCTTTATCTATAATAAAATGTAAATAAAAGTATGATGTGCATTGTTTATATTTTATATATGTTTCTTTATATAATTTGTATTATATTTATCTTTATATTAATGACATGTTATTATAAGCAGTGGTTCATTGGTTGCCGCCCTCAGCAGGCACTTCTTTGTGGGGACTGTAGCTCAAAACGTTTGACAACCACCAACATATTGTATCTTAATACATGCATTATGTTACACAAAGTGCACCCCATATGTGGTACCATACTCACTGACCTGCACCACCTCTGTGGTTATCTCCAGCTTGCTGAAGCGATAGATGATGATGTTGGCTGACACTCCGGCCACACACAGCATTCTGCTCTCGGGGCACCAGGCCATAATCTGAATAGCGAATGGATCCTCGTCTGACACCTCTGTGCTGCCTTTGTCCTCCTTGGACCGGCTTCTCTCGAACACCTTGGCCGTTTTCAGCTTGTACAGTACCTGGAGCATTACTGGGAAATAAGGAGAGGGAGGGGAGAGTGTATAAAGGTTGGGATGAAGGGGAGAAATGGCGCAGAGTACCGTCATTCTGAAGGCTCTGTAGTCACACAGATGTTTTGTGTCATTTTGGCTGCTGGACCTATTCTCATTTTGAAGTTGGGCAGAGCTAGTGTACTAGTATGCTGCCAATCTTCTGAGGACCAGTCATAAAGAAGGGGTCATTTGAAGGTGTCCTTAACCCGTCCCTAGCAACAATTACCATACTGACTAGGAGAGTTAGAAGATGTGAGTGTGTGGGCTGTACAAGCCCGTGCAATCCTGAGATGAGGTCTGACCAGCTACTGTACATTCAACTCAAAACCTGTGTGTTGTGAACAGGGGCTTTAATAACAAACTTCCCATTTACTTACTTGCTGAGGCATCCCAGAACTTTACAGTTCCATCAGCATGCCTGGAATGTTAAGAGGGAAAGATCTGAGTCAAAAACAAGGAGAAGAATTTGGTGTATATTACTAATATTTCATGCACCTTCAGAGATCAGTGGAGATCTTAGAACACGACTTTGTTCTTCTGGAGGAGAGTTGAAAATGTGCTGTGCAAGTAAATGCCTTATTTAATGAGAAACATCAAGAAAGTGCTACCCTGAATGTTTCTCCCACAGGGATGTTATTTATCCTATTTTTACAACTAAAAATGTTTGGCCCCAGGATGACCATAAGTAGGCAATGTCTATACAAACATCTACTGGCAGGAACAGTTACAGAAGAATAAAATGCATCTGTAATAGCTCATATCTGTGTATTCACAACGCGGCTCATTTGTTGGCCTAGGATAAAGCAAACAAACTACTCACAATATTTCTATCGCACGTATCGCATCGCATGTTTATGTTTATTTTAAATGTTTTTTGTAGTTTCAGCTGAACAGTGAGTTTGGTGATGCGGGGTTGGGGTACTGTGCAGGCTGTGGCAGTGTATTGGAGACAGGAACAAGAACAGAATAGTAATTTGTGGATGTGAGTGGAGAGGGAAGGAACAGCTTCCTGCCAACCAAAGCTTTACTGTCACCTCAAACAGCACTATTCTCCTGTGTTTCCATTAGTGCAAGATCATGGACATCCATTCGTCATCAATATAGAAACGTATAATGAGTGGAATTTATGAATAACAAAATGTCCTCTCTGTACAAGTGGTTCGACCAAGTAGGTGGCAAGACTCTCCAACAGACAGATTTAAATATATTTCTCAATCTTTTTTTTTAAAAATGTATGTGGATAATTATTTACCACATACATTATTATTATTAATATTATTATGAATACTTTTTATCCATCCATCAATCCATAGTGTTATAGTTAATATTTTGTTCATATGGTTATTATCTTAGCCAGACTACATTTGTGCATACAAATACAGGAGGGGTCATAAGCCAAGTCATGAGGGGTCTATTAACAACTTCTTTTCAAATGTCAAGAGAGTCAAACATTTTGGCTCCATACAGATTCAGTACTTGCCGATCAGTGTAACACAGTGGAACGTAACAAGAGTTGATGATGACACTGCATAATGAGATATGCTTTGCCTTACCCAGTTATGATGATCTCCGGGTAGCTCTGTGTGCCTTGACCCCAGTTTCCACCACTAATAGGCCACTCCTGAGTAGACACAGACACCCAGACACACACATGAGAGAGGGCGAGACTGATGAAACAGGGCAAGTGTGACTACAATAGATTACAAGCAGGACGGATAAGGCGCCGGAACCTCAGACACATGACAGATGCGTCGTAGGAACAGGTGATTAATGCTTCTGCTTCCAGGTGTGAAACCTGCGCGTGTGTTCGCGAGAATCCATCTCTCCGTTTATCTGTGCTTCTTGAATACGCATTATGCGTCTGTCAAAGAGCACGTTCATGTGTGCCAACAGAGGGGGTTGGCTTTCAACACGGTGATACATGCAAAGGTCACCAGTATGACTCAACAGTGATCTTTATGTGAGGATGCCCTCCCACAGTTCGGTCGGGCCTTGGCGGGAACAGCAAAACCAGGCGACCAGTCTGGGTCAGTACATGGTGACATTTCCGACAGAAAGCTAGAACAAGGCGACAGCGAAAAGTACATAAGCATACATAATGGATGGCCCAGCAGGGAGGGGGGGGCTGGTCTGCTAAGGTTAACTCATAAAAGGAGAAATTCTGAGAAGCGTAGCCAGGGTCTGAGGACCATTCAGTCTGTATGTAGTGTCTCATAAAAGAAACATGACAAAGGAAATGGGTGGTCATTTACTGTATAATGTAGCAATGGCGTGTATCTGTGTGTCATCTGTGGCTTGTTGACATATCTCAAAGACAGAGGGAAATGTATGGTTAAATAAATACAATGTGTGATAAATCGGGGTATCATTTGCCTGTAAGCTCAACAGCTCTTAGAAAAATAAAGTCTTCCTGTTAGTGGTGTACACCAGTGTTTCTCCAATGCAGGTACACATACTGTACCACTAGGAGGTACTACAGAGGGTACTGTGCGTGAAAAACAGTACTTTATATTTTACCTTCTTTTTAGGCCTATACATTAAAGATATATAAAGTTATACTACTACATAGATCAAATACATACATTTTGGTCTGCGTTTTTTTTGAAGCCATCAGTTACAAAGTATTTACTTAATGTTTGATTTTGCAGAATTGAACATTTTAACATACTGATTTAATATAATAAAATCATATATTTATGCTATTGTTATATTATAGTACTATTGAAAAAATATTATGATGTAGTCTAGTAAAGGGATACATATTGAAAGGTGGGTACAGAAGGGGAAAGCATTTGAATACTACTACACTGTAAGAACTGTGTAGGGGCTGTAGGGAAAGTACCTTTTTGCTGTAGCCCTGTCGTTTCTGCCGTGAGCCGACAGAGTAAAGTGCAGGTATGAGGTCCACAGGGCAGTCAGCAAAGTACTCGCAGCAGGTCACGGGGGACTCGTGGATAGTCAGAGGATAGGGGTTCTCGAATATTGGGTAACTAAGAGGCAGGAGAGACAGTTCAGCTTAGTAGGTATGTACTGTTAACCTGGTGAAACAATCCTGATTTGGCAAGCTCCACCTCTATGATTTGTTTGAATCATCAGGTTGAATATCAGTCTGGGAACAGTTTTCATTTTCTACTGAAAACTGTTTTGGAATGATTGCCCAATCAACCAGGTGGGGAGTTCAGTTGGAGCTTACAGCAATTAACTGTTGGTTAAAGGTGGTCCAATCATCTGCTAGTGTCTGTTTTTGAAAATCATTGTCAAGTGTTTGTTGATGTTTGCTGTTGTTGATTAGTTGAGATACATATTGGCACTGCCTTTATGACAAAATGACTTAAATAGAGAGTTTCCAGACCGACAGTATACAGTAACTTAAATATTTGGATTGTCTTACTGTATAAATATATTTATATAATGCAATATACTTTAATACGTAAGTTTAAGTATTATGTGACTATGAGCAAAGATTAAAACCTTTTAGTTAATTAAAATAAGCAACGAAAACAATTAGTTAATGAAACACAAGACGTACCCATTTTGTGCAAGGTCGATCACCACTAAATCCTTTTCTAGAAGGACCACTACGGCGTAAGGTTCCTGAAAATCTGTACGGTGTAACAAAACAAGACAAGGCATTAATCATTGCTGTTCCTGTAGTATTTTCTAGAGAGAGAATCCTCTACCAGAACCAACCAAGAGAAGTGAGAAGCATTATTGAAACATCATGTGGTGCATATTATCCCCATATCTGGGAAAGCTTAATACGGAAAATGTATTATGCAACCTCAGTACATTTTGGATGCGCGGTTTAATATGATAATATAACAGTAAAACGTACTTGCTCCTGAGAAATTTCATCTACCGTTAAGCTATATTCACACACCCCAGGTGTGTGTACATGTGTACTGTATGTCTGTGTGTTTGTGTGCGAGCACAGAGCTGCATACCAGGGCTGAGGAAACACAGAGACAATGACTTTGTCTCACTGCCACAAGATACGCAGATAGAGACGAGTGTGCTAGACACTACTGCCACAGTACCATCGTTCGTCAGTCTTAGCACTCCTTTCATTCTTCTCAATTTGAGCCAAAAGTCAAGTCAAGTCTTTTGAGTGCTTTTGAGTATTGGGAACAGTTACATTTCATTTCGAATTGACCCGTAGATGGCAACATTAAGCTGTCAATTAGGTTAACATACTGCACCATATTTTTGTTAACACAATATAGGATATTCTGTGGCCATAGCGCCTATCCTCCTCCATGCATGTATGTATTGATAAAATTTTACACTTCCTGTTCTTGTGTATCATACTACATTATCAATATAATAATTCATTTAAATGTTTATTTCTGCATAATGGACAGCTGTTTTATGTCCACAAACCAGACAATAGTTCATTAACATCCCATTTACCCAGACAGTTTCCCCCACGAGGAAACTCTGTCTTAACTTTAAAAGCAAGCATGCGCGTCACACAGGCCAGTATGGGCTAATCCCGATTCTCCATACGCCCGGGAATGTACACTGTGTGACCAGATGAGATCCAAGGATGAGGATATGGCAACGGTCCAGCCCCCAGCGTTGTTACGTAACTACACTGGCCTCTCTAATACCTCCCCTGCTCTATATGGGCCGGATAACAACGTCAGACTTTACATGGGGGATTACAGTCTGAACCGCTCAGCTCCACTCCACGGTTACTTCTTCTGCTGAGCCCTCCGTACAGCAAATACGGTCGTAATGAAGTCAAATTGGACGGCTGTTGTGTCTGAAGTGATGGAATTAATATCCACTGTGTTGGGATAATGGAAGCAGAGCACAACGTGTCCCCTGGGAAATTTCATATTCAATCCGTACGGGCGCACGCACGGGGACAGAGTAAGCACACATAATAATGGGAATTGAATGGGGTTTACTGTACACACACACACACACACACACACACGCACACAGCGCAGCTTACCATTGGGGTACGGGGTCTCACACAGCGTGAGGAAGTCTACTATGGGGTAGTCCATCTCCAGCACAGCGGTGCTCTTCCCGTGCATGACCGTCAGACATGGCCGCCGGCCCACCGTGTCGTAGGACAGACCGCCAGACAGGATAATAAAGGGTTCACTTCAACACACACACACACACACGCACACGCACACACACACACAAACGGCACATACATAAGAAGGCGACATTTTACTGTTTCCTTGCAGCCGCCCACCCCAAAAAACCCCTGCGTCCCAATGGGAGCTGGGTGTTGGCACAGTGTAGACCTCTCTAGACAGCGCCTATTTGCAGGCATGCTGTTTGCTAAGTCACTTAATGCTAAATCCATTCTAGCAGATGCGGTTGTTGCCATCCCATAGGGCAGCACTGCCTTTAATCATTTAGCTTAATTAATTAACCTTTACGCAGCCCCTGCCTTTATTTAAGTCTTTTTAAATTACCTGGTGTATAGTATGTGTAGTGTGAGGTGGTGTGTGTGTGTGTGTGTGTGTGTGTGTGCGTGGGTGGGGGATGGGAGTGCTTGTACAGAATAGAACATACCCAGCTCTGGTGGTTTTGTACTCCACTTTGAGGATGGGTTTACAAGGCTCAGGCTTCTTGCCATCCTTGGGCTGCTTTCCTAAAAACAGAACAGACGCGAGACTTTAGCTCGCCAGATGCCTCCTCCCTTATCTTCTCTCCTCCTCTCTTTCCCCTCTCCTCCCCTCCTTGACTGCAGCCCTCTCGCGTCAGATGCCAACGCAGTTCTGACTGAGAGCCAGATATAATCACACCTAACTGTCACAGAGAGAAGAGGCCATGCCTAAAAAAAAAAAAAAAAAAAATTTGAAGATCATCCGTTATAATATAGGGATGACGTATCTCCAGCCCGTCTGTGAAACGTACACATCCATCATATGCCGGGCTAAACGTGTTCTGCAGTCAGAATGCCCCATTTTTAGCTCCTAGGCTTATATGTACAGTAGCTAAGCTGTCCCGAAAAAGTTTGTGATTGCGGCTTTAATAACCCTTGAGGCAAGAAAGTACCACACGGAAAATAACTATTGTGCACAAACTTAATAACATACATCAAAAAAACAATTAAAGAGGGTGATATAAACCTTACTTAAACCTGTCACATACATTTGCATAATTGCTCATTTAATACTAAATTAATTACGCATTCAGCGGTGGAGACACAGCTAATTAAAGACGCAGGTTTTGAAATCCCGCCACCCATACTGTACACAACCCAACCCCAGCTTGAAGAAGTTGAAAGTATGTTTCTCCTTTTATTTCACTCTCTTTGTCCTTGGTTCTGTTTCTTCTATTTTGTCCTCTTTGTGAAAGAGAAGGTATTTGTGGGCAGGTGTGTGTGTTTCTGTGTGCATGAGGGCAGAGGGGTTTGGAATGACAATATGCTTTCAAATGTTAAAAACAGCATAAACACATCACTGCTAAGAAGGGGGACACAGGTCTTATTTAAAGTCTACTGTAGCTAAGAGTAAGCATTTAACCAAGATTAACAAATGAGAGAAACATGACCAGTAGGGATTATAGGGGGATTCTGTCCTCTGTAAAACCAATAACAAAGAATATAACAGAAATGTACCGTAACTAGAACCACATGTTTTGTTATGTTTATTATGTTATGTTATTTCTTGGCTACCACGCAAAAAGTAGGACATTTTTTGTCTAAACTACCCTGACTACTGTATGTTTGTGGATATATTTGTGTGTTTGTGTGAGTATAAATGTACTGTACATGTTTTTCATTATTTGTACCTACTGTATGTTCTTAATGTGTGTCAGCGTGTATACACTCAAAGATATAAACACACAAAGACATATTAACAAATGCTTTACAATGTCTGTGGCTATAGAGAGTGTGTGTGTGTGTGTGCGTGTGTGTGTGTGTGTGTGTGTGTGTGTGTGTGTGTGTGTGTGTGTTTGTTTGCTCCACCTTACCATGTGGTGTGATTGTCTGGAAAGGCTTGCCCTGGCCCCTGACATTCCATATGGTGAGGGTTCCATCAGAGTGGCTGCAGATGAACTGCTTGCCCTCATGGTGCCAGGCAACAGAGTGAATGGCCTAGGATAGCACAGAAGATGAGGTTGGCTGTAAACCGCCTTTTACAGTAAATGTATGCTGATTCGTTTAACCACCATACGATTTGTTCAAATGCCCGTTTCATTGGATTATGCCATGGGGGAGCAGATAGACACAGATAATAGAGGCACATCATCTCACATACGGTAATGTCGGTTCTGTTATATGAATACGCTTAGGCTGGAAGAAATCTTTGTGTTTGTGGTAGCTAATATGTTTGGCCACACAGGGCAGAGTTGAGCTCATGCAGGTCTCTGTAACTGGCATCCAAACTCAATGGCAGTGCAACTGTTACTATGACGTTTCAGGGGATTTCTAAATTAACACAGAATATTAATTCCAATATTCATAGCATCCATACAGTATTTATGTTAATCATTATTTTATAAAATGAGTCATCACTTTCAATCAACCAGTCAAAGGTGTCTGACCAAACACTTAATCTGTCATATCTGTCATAAAGTTAAAAGATGTTAATTTTCACCTCAGTTTATGGAAAAAGTATAGAATAAGTCACACTGGAACTATAAAAATAGTTAAGAAAGAAAATTGGAAAGAGAGATAACCATGAGATGATGTTCTAATGAGGCTAATGTTCAGATAAAACATTTGCATAACTGATTATATCTTCCTTTATCAGTGCACTTTACATCGCAAGGAAGGTAAAGCACAGAATAAAAGGCCTTGGGGGAAAAAAGGAAATTAACTGTGCACACTTTGGTGCATAAGTGAACGTTGTCTCTCTGCTTGGTAATTGGTACAAAAGGGGAAAAGCTAAACTCAAGCAAACCAATTGTGAGGCAGATACAGAGACAAGAAAAGAGTTATGCAGTAAGGGAAATATAAAAATTAACCTTTATTGAGCCATTAGACGTGTCCTGACTGGTTTCTGTTTTCCTTTCCCCTCATTTAACCAGTGAGAGATGATTGGAAATGATTTAGCTAGAAACAATCAATCAATGAAACAAAGATATATCAACAATAAACTGCTGTAATGGACACTCACTAACATCTAACCTTTTATATGGCTCATCAGCATATGTGCGTGCGTGCACGTGCGTGCATGTAAACACTACCTGTCGAGCTAATAAAAATGGCATCAGTTACACCCACACAAACACAAGTGCCAAAATTAATTCAAGTTACAACACTCCTAGTTTGATGGTGAGTACGTTTGGCTGACTAGCCAAAAGGAGAGTGACGTCTAGAAATCTATCAGGACATTGTTGGCTGTGACAGTCCTGATGGGGAATAATGTGGTGTGCTTAATTGGAAAATGAGCAGGGTAATTGAAACACATGGCACCGATCATATCAAACAATACCAATTATAAAATACTAATTTCATGATATATTACATTAGGTTGCTTTCCCAGATTGGCCTTCTGGGGATGAGATGCTAGAGTTGAGGGAGTTTCACTTGCACGCTCCAACATGGGCAGGCGGACCCACACACCACATACACAACACTCACTCAAACATGAAGTTAAAACAAGAACAGGGCTCGAGGAGGGGAATAAACACACACACACACACACACGCGCGTGTGTGCGAGTCTTAATTAGAGCGTTTTGCCACTGCTGTGTCACGTTGTGCTGCAAAGGCAGTGCAGCTATGAAGCCCCCCCCCCCCCACCCCCAAGACTCCCAAGAACCACTACTCAGATGGTGTAGGGAAAACACACAAACAATTCAAAGTAAAAAACAAAACAAAAAACAAGCAGTTTCAGGGGGCCTGGATGTCGACAGCGGCTTCCACAGCTAATCCCCTTTCCTCTTTTACAGAAATCCATTTTATCAGGAGCCATGTTAATTTTCTAAAGAGGTGGTTATGAACGAGCATTATGAAGTACATATTTGTCTTGCTGTCTTCTGGACCATGGTCAGATGTGTCTCAAAGGACAAGACATAAACCAAATGTAATCATAAAGGTACACAGCGACAGTAAATATAACGTTTTACATAACTGGGGGTACAAATCCTCCAATTTCCCTGTTATACCCTACTGAACATTCGGACCTATACTGTTCATATTATAATGTACATGTACACGGTTCATCATATCTTCAGCTTCATCAAGTGTCCATGAGTGTGTGCACGCATGCAAGTATACAAACTTCTCCTCCACTGACCCATCGTGCACAACTCCTCCAGGGCTAATAGCTGCCATGTTGAATTATTGTGTCAAGGCTGCTGACAGGATCTCCAGCCACACTGCTCCGGAATGAAGGAACAAGACATGGACTGACAGCAGCACCCATAAAACACACGTGTGCGCATGTGAGTGTGTCCGAAACAGACAGACAGGCAGGCAGACAGACAGGCAGACAGAGAGAGACATTACTGACATGTAAAGATCCCAGCTGACATCGTACATTCCATTCAAAACCGCAGCCAATGGAACTATTTTGACACTAAGCTGTCCTTGAAAAGAACGTCTTCCATTTTGATTTATACTGGGCTTCCATTTACTCTCTTGTAAACAACTTTACCTAATGCCAGAAAATAGGCTTTAACTTTTTTGTTGTGCACCAAAGAATGCTATAGCCTATAAGTCATGCTTATATAGTGTGTAAATTAGAGCTTTTGAACATTTGAACTTTTACAACTTCACACATTGCCTAGCTAGAGTATAATAAAACTGCTCTTATAATTTTGACTCTTAACGTTTGTCTTGTGAATACGAGCTCCTTCTGAGGATCATATGCTCAATGGAGTTCGAACATCACATGGTATATGCTATTCTATCTACTAATGGATAATGCGATGGACCTGCCAGCTGTCCACTCAACCATGAATTGTTGAGTTAATCGTCTCTCAATTGATTGGAAATGTCTTGTAAGACAGACAGATGTGTCAAAATGGTATTGATAAAGATGTTGTTTTAATGTACTTGGCATAGAATTGACTGCATCATGATGTTTTAGATGGTGTGGAATATATTAAGGAACAGAAGTATACCAAATTGATTTGTAAATGGTCCAAACAGCCTGGCACGGACTGTATAGTTCCAATAGGACCCATCTGATAGTGAAGAAGTGTTTAAAGTTTTTGTTAAAATGTTTGTTTGTATCTACTTTAAAAAGGAGTCAGATAGTTTACTCTATGAAATGTTTCCATAATGCAAACTCCTAGACATTTCAGGTGACTGAAAATGAGGCTCCTATTAGGTTTGAGTGTGTTTCACAGTTCCTTTCACACCTGCCTGCCTTCACTCAGAAATCGCATGCAAGATAAACAAGTCATTAAGAATAAAACAAATATGGGGCACACAGCAGTACTCAGCAGGAAGATAACACATACACACAAACACGCAGTCAGTAAATGGGCTTTAGGGGACCAATAACCAATCCCCCTCCCTTCACCTGACACAAGAGAAGGAGAATGAGAGAAATTAGAGAATGAGAGAAAGACAAGCAAGAAAATGAGGGGTTGTGAAAAGACCAGATAAGCATGGAAAGGGTAGGATGAATGGATGAAACAAGGAACCAATCAGAATGGAGGGAAGGTAAGAAGGACTAAATTAATTAATAGAAGGAGGAAGGGCAAAGTGCAGAGCTCAGGCAACCCCCCTCCCCTACACCAGCGATACTATATATGGCTGTGCTGTAGGCCGAGCATCAGAACCCATATGGAGGTGTTGAGTCAGACAGTGGAGAACCGTGGAGGTGACTAATGCTCCTTGGCTGGCACTCAGTTTGGAGCTACAGCTAAGAGGAAGACTCTCCACGTAACGGCTGCTGGCCTCTCAGCTCTTTAGAGATGGCTGAAGAAATTCAGGGCCTTCTCTCTGCTGTGTGTCTGAACTCCATCTTTGGCTCGCTAAGTGAGGGAAACTTTGTTGTCTAGGAGACAGGTGCAATGGATTTATCTGGCTTTGGTGACTTCTCGACAGGGTAATGGTGTCTGTGAAGATGACAAAACTCTTTATTTTAGTTTTGCACTCCCTTTTTAAGTTTAGTTTTCTATGTTGCTTGTGATCCAAGGTTTCTCAAAAGTGTGAGCTCTCAAAAATACGTAGTCCAGTTATTCCTGTCCTTTATCATTTGAAACCATGATGAAACTGAACATTTTAAATATCTGCGCCCACCTCACTCTGGTCAACGGTTCAAATTCTGTGTCTTTGCTATTAGGGTGCTTTTCAGACATGTAGCAATGAAATGAATATGCGCAGCTGCAGTAACGTAGCTTAGCTTGCAACAGAATTGATTATCAAGTAAAAATGCATTTCGCACACAGTATTTTTTGCTACAGTAAACGTTATGTAGCCATGCTCCATTTACAAACAAAACCTTTCACATGGATACAGTTGTCAGTTACTTCAGAAAAGTATGAAAGATCCTGTCTGAACAACATCTACAATATCCAAAAATGTAAAAAAAATACTAGGTGGTCTGAAATACCACCCGCTGTCTTTACAGACCATCCTAAGCTATCAAGGTCATATCGCTCTCTCTCCTCTTTGTTAACGCAGCAAAACCCACTATGTCCTTCTATCCACAAACCGTGCCATCACAAAAGCTTTGCGCATTCATTTCCTACAGTCTCCCCATAGCATTTAACTGTGTTCCATAATGTGTTGGCCACAGCCGTGTCTAAAAGTGCAGCATCAGGCAAGTTATAGTACAGTCGTAACTGCGTTTTTCTGGCAATGCAGTACAGTAGTAGCTGCTGTAACAATATGTCTAGTGTGCCCTTGACATTGGCTCGGCTCCAGGGTTAGGTTTAAAACGTTAACCGCATCACGCTCACAGTATAGGAAGGTCAGAATGTATTCCGACGGTTGAGAACTCAATCACTGGATATTGGGCACTAGTAAACTCCAGGACTATTTTGACAGTGAGGAACTTGCTTATACAGTAGCTGCCTGTTTCTCCTTTCTCAGTATAAA